>JAQIWD010000554.1:0-19760 GCA_034694825.1 Anurida granaria
GGACCTGGTGCTTTCATCTTCCTAGTACCTTCCTACTTCGGTTTACCACCAGAGTCCCTTGATGATGATGAAGAAAAAGTTGGGCGTGATGCGGAAGAAAGTGCTGAGTAGCTTTCACCTCTTGTCTCTTTCTCCCACACAGCCGAGTCGGGAGAACTCCCATCCTGAGAATCTAAGCTTACGAGCCCAACAAGGGGATGAGGATGAACCGATGAACGGGATTGAGAATGAAATTGAAGTCAATGACGTGACGCGTGAAGGTCATGAGAAGGCGGATCCAAGTCAGTTTGAACTCCTCAAAGTCCTTGGTCAAGGATCATTTGGCAAGGTAAACAAAAATTTTCAAACTTTAGCTTTATTTAACTAACGTAATTCAATTAATAGTTTGTAAACTTTATACTTTATTGGACCTTCAGGTAAGTTTTCTGGAGGGGGCGCAAGGTTGTTGGAAGTTGCCAATGGGAAACTGCAAGTTACCACCACCGGAAGTGCTGATTGGGTGATAGGGTTTTAGTAATTTGGAAATCGACGCTCATTGGAGGACACAACTCACGTTCAAATGATGGCATATGAAAGATAAAAGAAGGCTGCGGCACGCGTGGGCTGGGCCAAAAGTGGGCAGTAAAACTTGTTCTAGTCTCCTTCAACTTGCCAAAATAAGTCAACCCACTTTCACTTTCTTAAGTTGTGAGTGAGGTTGTCACAACTTTTGCTTGGAAGAATTTATTATATAAAAGGATTCATGAAAACTGCTGAAAGGGGATAAGAAAAACTTTATTTTAGGACCCATTCTATGTATTTCCGGGAAAAGGAAACCAAGGAAGGATGAATAGAGGACGCTTATGTCACATCTTTTTGTACCCTTACTCTATTTTTATGATTGCAGGTATTCCTGGTGCGGAAAATCATTGGGAAGGATTCCGGGACACTTTATGCAATGAAAGTACTGAGAAAGGCGACACTAAAAGGTATGGCGACTGGCCACATTGAGAGAAAGTAAAGGAACGGGGGAGGGTGTGCCCAGTTGTCAGTTTCCTGTTCCTCATTAGTTTCCTTTCTGTCGGAGTGTGAGTAGTGTCGGTAGTGGAAGGGCGTGATGAGCCTTTTGATTTTGGGTTTCGACACTAATTGGGATTATTCCTGGAACTAATGCTGGAGGATGTTGCTGGAAGCACATGTTTCTAAAATCCTGGACTTGCTTTATTGCCTAGATCGATATGTTGGTAGGTGGTGGGCTACTTTACTACCACTGCAGTCCTTTTTACTTTCTTCTCCCCTTTCTACCACTTTCACTTCAAGCAAAGAGCAAATAACAAAAGAGGGAACGAGGAACTTTTTTCTTTGTAAACTTCAAGTTAAAAGCTTAAAAAGTTAGAATCAATTTCCAACTCGGGGTGCTGACGGATGCTGCCTTGCTAGTTGTTTTCGTTGGACTTTGTACTTTGTTATTTGACTTTTAAAAACAGGAGTGAGGAACGTGTTTAAATTTTTTAAAATTGCAATTTTGTACTAATCCCTGGTCCTCTGTTTTGTTATCCAGTGCGGGATCGCGTCCGGACTAAGATGGAGAGGAATATTTTAACCGAAGTTCAACATCCGTTTGTGGTCCGCCTCCACTATGCCTTTCAAACGGAAGGGAAACTTTATTTGATCCTCGACTTTCTCCGGGGCGGTGATCTCTTTACGCGCCTTGCTAAAGAGGTAAAAAATAAACTTTTCCAATTCCATTTCCTGCTTCCATTCTTATTCTGATTTCCATCCAGACTACTTTCCCTCCCACCTTACATCCTTTCCTTCCTTCTCCTCGTCGTGGTGGTGGTAGTGGTTTTATTAGTGAGAAAACTTTTTCCGTGTGAAAACTCGCGTGTGGATTTTATCCTGGAAAGTGAGGGAGAACAAAAGGAACTTGTTTTCTAAAGTTGAATTTGATTGGATCCGATGGTCCTCCTAATGAGTTTTTATGAGCATTTTAGTCCAATTAGACCTCAACCCTTTGTGAGTGGGGTGAGAAAGGAAACCACCTGAGGCGATCGATAGGAGAAAGCAAGTTCCACATATTCCTGGCTCGGGATATGGAAAATGGAAAACTTTCTCCAGGAGGACTTTCTCCACTTTCACATCCCAGAGCAGAGCAGAGAATTCATACAAATCTAATCTGGAGCGGATGAATATTTTTGTCCATACGGACTGATTTTTTTGTCCTTTTCTTCCACTCTGACGCTCTTCCTTCCTTTCCGCTCCTTTTCTCCCCACGAACCAGTGATGCGTTTTTCCTGAATCAGAATGGGAAGGAGATGGAGCATGAGTTACTGATTACATTTGGTTTAATATTCCTTGCCTTTTTCCAGATCATGTTCACAGAGGAGGACGTAAAGTTTTACTTGGCCGAACTCTGCCTCGCCCTTGACCATCTCCATTCCATTGGAATCATCTACAGAGACCTCAAACCCGAAAAGTAAGAGACTCCAGAACCCTGGAATGTAAACCACATTTCCCGGAGGGAGTTGGCCTGACTGTTATAAAGTTGAGGAGACAGGGACAAATCCTATATTGCCTTGTTCGTATTTCAATTGTCCTTGAGCATCTTTACGTTTGGGGGAAACCAAGGAAAGGAATTCCCTTTGGCTTGTTATTCTAGCCAGACCCCTTTCCTCAGCATTTTTACCGTTTACTTTCCCTCTGGGATTCCTATGGGCATGTGGTTGGTAATTTTACTTGCGTTCCAAGGGTGATAAACTTTCTCATTTCCATCTTCTCCATGACTCGCTTCCAGTTTCCAGAGAGAAGAGAACTTTTACTTTAATTTCAATAAGATTGGGTGGTGCTGGTGCTGGAGAAGGACCTCGAGGGAAATAAATGAGAGGCTTCATTCTCATTCCTTTAGTTGCCTTATTGATTTTCTCGTAACTACTGTTTTCTTTCTCTTCCAGCATCCTCCTGGACACGGACGGCCACATTTCACTTACAGACTTTGGGCTTAGCAAGCAGCCGCTGGAGGATGAGAAAGCGTATTCCTTTTGTGGGACTGTGGAATATATGGCACCGGAAGTAGTGAACCGGAAAGGACATTCCTATGTTGCTGACTGGTGGAGTTTTGGTGTCCTCATGTTTGAGATGCTAACGGGCTCACTACCATTCCAAGGAGCCAACCGGAAGGAAACTATGGTTCAAATTCTAAAAGCTAAATTAGGCATGCCACAATTCCTGTCTCCAGATGCCCAATCCCTCCTCCGAGCCTTGTTCAAACGAAATCCAGCCAATCGTCTTGGAGCAGGTAAATCGACTGGAGTGGTGTAAATTCCTGCTTCTCAACACCTAAACTACCTAATTTTCGATTGGAAAAGTAGAAATGTGAGAATCTATTTGTATTCGTTTCAGGTGGCGTTGACGAGATCAAATCCCATTCCTTTTTCTCTACAATTGACTGGGACAAGTTGTACACGAAGGAAGTGATCCCACCATTCAAACCTTCCGTCGCGACTACAACGGATGACGCATTTTATTTTGATTCCGAGTTCACGTCCCGCACGCCCAAAGGTACATACTTACTCCTGGAGAAAGAGGAAGTTTCATGCATTTTAATTCTCCGGCTGGAGTATTACTGGAAGAATCTCCAGGCTCCAGGGAGCTTGCTCATGGAACTGGAAAGGATTTCGGTTTAATAAAGTCCGACTTGTTTGTGAATATTTCAGTCCTGCTGTGTTTCTCACAACTTTTTTATTTCGGTTTTTATAGATTCTCCAGGAGTTCCGCCGAGTGCGAATGCTCATGAATTATTCCGTGGCTTCAGTTTCATTGCCTCTTGTCTTCTGGATGATAATATGAATAGCACTGACGAAGGGGCGGAAATGGTCCCCACCACTAGTACTACCCATAGCACTTCATCCTCAAGCTCTGGCGGTTCTACGGCCACCATCAAAGACACTAAACCAACCCTCGGAAGGTTTAAATCCGTAAGTGAACTCTTTCTCCAGGAAAGAAAGAATGGAGGCTCTCCGCTGGAGAGTGTACTTGAGCCTGGAAGTGAGCTGGAGAAAGAGTGGAAAGATGGTTTTGACGTTAAAAGCGCTGGAGATAAGCGGTGGTTGGTTGTTTTTGGATGAAGGAAAAAAGGGGCTGGAGATGAACAATTTGTTCAATTTCCGCTAAAAGGCGGACGTGGGTTCGTGACAGAGTGATGAAGTTGGAGTGGTTTTTTTAAGATGAAAGCTGGGGAAAGTGAGAGCAATGAATTATGATTCGGTTCTGGAAGCTTCGTAATTGGTATCCCCGCCAAGCGTCTGGTTTCATGATTGATCATTCGGATCAGATGTGCGGAAAAGTCATCTCTCTTCCAGAAAATTGAGCTGGAGGACTCCTCCAGGAGGCCCATTTTCTGTGTAACAACATGTTAAACGCAAATTCTCTTTTTCCAGATTATTCGCACGAGTAACATTCTGGATGATTACGAACTCTTGGAAGAGATTGCCAAAGGTGCTTATGCCTCATGCCGAAAAGGGATTCATCGCCTTTCCAAAACGGAACACGCCATAAAAGTAAGCCCGGAAGGAACTGTTTAAAAGAGCGTGTAAAATGTACTTATTGTGTTGGTTATTGATTTCAGATTATCACAAAAGGGAAAAAGGAGTGGCACGATGAGGTCGATATTCTTCTAAGACATTCCCAGCACCCGCACATTGTCACACTGTACACTGTAAGAGGCATAATGAGTGGAACGGAATGAGTTACGTCATTGTGTCATTACGTTAATTTACCTTCTTTGCTTTCCCAACAGGTGTATGAAGATGCGTCAAATGTTTACCTGGTCACTGAACTCCTGCGTGGAGGAGAACTCCTGGACAAGATCCTGTCACAAAAGAGGCTATCAGAGAGGGAAGCTGCAGAAGTGATGGCGGTACTGGCAGAAACGGTTGCTTACCTCCATCGGAACGGGGTAAGGAGATACAGGGGAGGAGATTGATGAAAGTGGTTTCATGATTGATTGATTGATTGACGTTTATGTTTCAGGTTGTACACCGTGACCTCCAACCTGCAAATATCGTCTATGCTGACAAGTCCCACAGGCCTGAAGGACTCCGTCTATGTGATTTTGGTTTTGCGAAGCAGCTGAGGGCTGAAAATGGCCTCCTCATGACCCCTTGTTACACGGCCAACTTTGTCGCTCCAGAAGTGCTCAAGAAGCAAGGCTACGACGCCGCTTGTGGTAAGTTTCAAAATTAGAAGTGTAAGAAGGTGTGAAGCAATTTCAGTTTGTTTCCTATTTTCCGGCCCTTTTAGATATCTGGTCCCTTGGGGTCGTACTCTTCACCATGTTGTCTGGGTAGGTCCATTAATTGGGTCGAAATGAAAAATCAATGCGTAACGACACCAGGCTTGTTTTAAAATTAAAAATTTTGATTTAGAAAAACTCCATTTGCAACTGGTGGGAGTGACACGCCAGCCACAATTTTATCCCGAATTGGAACAGGGTTACTGGACATGAATACTGGAAATTGGTCATTCATCTCTGCCCCTGCTAAAGTAAGGTTTTGTCGCCTTAGGTTGAATATGGCGAAGTTCGCAAGTTTTTTGACGCGGATGGACACGATGCCAGTAATCAATCTTACTAAATTATTTCTAGGATTTGGTGCTGAAAATGTTGGCAGTTGACCCAAGTCGCCGTCCAAATGCGATCCAGGTCGTGAATCATCCCTGGATTCAAAACAGATACTCCCTCCCGTCCCATTCGCTTCCAATCGACTGTCAGCCATCTGCGCTCAAAGTAAGATTTGCGAGCACTTTTGTCAAAAATTACTACGATCAGCATCAATTTTTGTTTTCTTTCCAGAGTGCCATACAAGCCACGTATTCTGCTCTGAGCCAAAGTCCCAGAGCACCTCCTCTCGGACCCGTCGTCCAATCAGAACTCGCCAGAAGACGTCAACGGTCAAGGCCCCAATCAGGATCCGACATGTAACTTGAGCTCTACTGCTGGAACGTTACGGGTGAAGCGTGCCAAGTACCATCGCCAGCGTCTCATCTTCCATGCCCAGGTTTTAAATTGAGGAAACCGGAAGTTGGGGGAGGAGGAGTCAAACATTTTGTTTTGTTTCTTCTTGTCTTTCATCATTCTCCATAGATGAAGCGTAGTTAGCTTAGTTTCAGTCTCTTTAACTCTTTGTCTTCTTCCAGCCGGCAAATGGGCATAAATGATGATAATTTGCGGCGAATTTCTTGTGAATTTCTACATTGCCTAACCCAGTGTAACAAATCCAAATTGTAATCCCCAGAGTTTACTTCCTTTCCTTAACATTCCTTAAGAATGAAACTATTTTTTAAATTCTCATTCACAAACAAAACAATTTCTTATAAAGTTAATCTGGTCGACCGTGCTTCACAAATGTAATACCAGAGGTGTACAACCTAGGTTGCCAAAAGCCAAAACGTAATTTGTAAGTTTGGGTTCTAATAGTCAAGTCATGTCAGGCGTCATCAGTTGGATTTTAAAGAGATTTATTCATTTTACACACAACGAAGGGAAAGTACATTTTAATTTTTAATTTTAAGTGATAGAATTTGTAGTACTGAAAACAAAACCAAAAAACTGATTCAAGCGTAACTTTTGTGAATTTTGTTTTCTAGACAGGATTTTAAACTTAGGTTAGATTCGCCAGGATAATAATTTAGTTCTAAAAAATCCAGGTTCTAACAATCAAATGCAAAATAAAGTACAAGAATATAAATCAGAGTTGCGGAATTTGCGAGAACCAAACACGTAACCTTCACAACTAAAGGAATAAATTGGTAGACTAATTTGACATTTTCCATCCCGTCCCCAAGTTATTCCTGTTAGAGGAAACATGTTTGTTTCTTCCCATTTTTACCAAAAACGCTTCAGCGATTCCTTGCGAATCGACTCATCGCTGCTCCTCCTTCAGCGTCGCAAACTTTTCTTCACATGGACTTGGCAATGATGAAGAGGTTAAGCCCACCAGTAGGAGGTACGGTACCCGGTTCTGAAACTGAAGAACATGATTCATGGATTGAAATTAATTGATTTATGCCTTGTTTTTGTAGAAGCTCAGATTCCGGACGTTTCAGTCGACTTCAACTTTGAGGCTGGACGAACCGTGAGTATGGTCATCCACGATGGTACTCCAATTGCAGGTGAGGACTGGACAGTAATTTATTCCTACAATTTATCAATTCCTTGGGCTTTTCTCGACTTATTGTTTCCTTTTGAAAAAGTTTGTGGACCAATCCAAGGAATCCCTCTAGGACTAGAGCCGTTGGTGAAGGTAAAGAATTTTTACTTTGAAGAAGTCAAGCTTGGTTTCCTGGAGTGTGATCATGACCTCCGATTTTCCTACAATGTCTACATCGATGGTGGATCCCGCATTTTCTTTATTGCCAATCCCTCTAGGCTTGATGGTAAATCAGTGTCGTCATAATTCAAATGATTTATATCAATTAATTGCGCAGTGATTGATGATGAACGTGTAATCTTCCTGATATTCCCAAGGTATTGGATCCTCGCGGTTTTACACCTACGTCGTGCTTGCAGAGAATTCCGAGGACACGATAATGATTTGGGAAGGAGACCAATATGGCGGATGCGCCGATGTATGTTGCTTCTGCTGCGCCTGCGATGGGCGACGGGTAAATTCCACTTCATTGTTTCATCATTCCTCATGACCAGGAATTCGGGTATAAATTTTACGTTTTTGGAAACATTTCCAGGGAATCCGGGTGTTGTACAACAATGTTGAAATTGGAAGGTTTTCTCCAGTGCACGGGAGGGTGATGCCCTGCCTGTTTTCCTGCGCGACCTGCTGTTACTGCTACATTGACAAGTACGCCATTGAATTCCGAGAGGATCCCGACAGCAAGACGCGTCGTTTTGTTAGCAAAAAGGCAAAGGGAAGTGGACTCCAGGTCATTGACCCTGGCGACCGGAGCCTTGTAGCCACGATTTCCAGCACCGTCATTCCTGGTATCAAGAAGAACCGCGTCCTCCCCGCTGAGCTCGTGAAATCCAACGTAGTAGGTGGCGAGGTCAAAGTTCACTTTTCATTGTCGCTAACGGATCCCCAAGCGGGGATGCATCCGAATGGGAAGGCAGTTCTACTGGCCCTTGCCATGTTCCACGTACGGTTCTATGTTTACCGTTACCTTGTGATTATCACCTTGACTTTTACAATTTTCTTTGTTTTAGGAATCGGAAGTGATGAAGAGTCAACGGAGAGGGACAGAAGATCAGACTGGAGCTCTTGTCACCTAATTCATTCCTTCTCTGAGAAATGATTGGAGGTTAATGAGCCTAAACACTCCGATGAGTTTTCATGGACACCAGTTTTTTATCCCAAGCGTTTTCACTTGTTTTAGTGTTTACGAGGTTCCCAGAAGGTAGGCTTATGCATACTAAATGGTTATTGAGGCTTCATTTAATGGAGGTGACTAATGAGCCCATTAATATTTCCAGCCCTTTTGATGGGTTTGATCTTCAATAAACGCAAATGTTGCTTCATTTGGGAGTCATGAATGGAGTCAGGCGATCTGTGACCTTGACATCAACTCACGAATTGACAAAACGAATCTTTGAACACGACCATTGTCCCCTGCTCTTCCAGTATCAAGTTCAACCCTCAAGGTGCTTCAGGGTTGAATCCTGACGTTAGTTGACTGTTTACTAAGCACATTTTTCAGCATTTCATCCGCAGCGTCTTAAGTGCAAGTGCAACAAAACGCTGGAACTCAGCTCCTTTCGAGGGAAAGCATGTGAGTTACTCAGCTCCGCGTTACTTTGGCTTTGGCTTACTACAGCGGTACTTTGTGTATCTTTTTAATTGTACTCTCACCTTACCTGTCCATCAACCTGCCACTTGTGTCAAGCGGTCATTGCTCATTGTATCCAAAAAGTCAGTCCACCCTGGACAACTCAATTCCTGCAGGGCATTGTTTATGGTCTAAAATTAAGTTGTTTATGTATGCAAATGCATAATTCCAGGATGTCATTCTGGATCCTCCGGGACAAACCCACAAAAGTTTACCATTTTATAA
Source organism: Anurida granaria (assembly GCA_034694825.1). NCBI lineage: Eukaryota > Metazoa > Arthropoda > Collembola > Poduromorpha > Neanuridae > Anurida > Anurida granaria. The sequence goes on from JAQIWD010000554.1 coordinate 9,040, forward strand.
TTGTCTATTAAATCAGAAAATTCCCAACATCCGGTTAGAGGCTTGGGATTGGCGGAGCAGGGACGTAGCCCAGTTGCATCAATCAATCCCTGCGCGATAAGAGAGCATCTGCGACGATGCAAGCGGCGGAAGCGATGGAGAATTAATTGTCATTGTCCAGGCCGGAACCCGAGGCATTGTACCATTTGTGTCAATTTCAATGTCAATTCGTGGTTAGTTTCGGCTGAGGAGAATGAATTGCTCGATTCAAGTTCTGCAGGATGACACATGGGCATGGGTTTGAATCATCCAATAATGAATTCCTGTCCCATTGTCCACAAAACACGAGGCAGAGGGTTCTAAATTAAGTCAGACCCAAATAGAGATAAGCATAAAAATAGACGCAGTCCTAAAAAGTAGGGAAGTGAGCCCTAAATCATGTGCGGTGAACCCACTAAATTGTTGACTTCTAGGAATTGATAAAGGGGAAAGGAGGGTGAAGGCTACAAAATACTTCCGCAGTTGGTCCTAATTGTTCATTTTGAAAATTATTGACCCAGGGGGAAGATGGCCAATGCCAAAATTACAATCACGTCCACCAGTCCAAGGCGGTCGTCCAAGGTCCCACACAACTTTGAAGACATCCTGGAAATACTGGGAGGATTTGGGCTGTTCCAGTTTATGACGCTCGTTTTGCTCCTCGTCCTTGAAATCCCGGCCGCATTTGTTTCTTTCTCTCCAGTATTCGTCGGTAAGCCACCACCTGCCTGGAGCATTTTATACTTTGGCCTCTGCCCGGTGACCTTCACCTTAATTGACCTCGATTTTTCCAGGAGCTCATTCCGGGTCGTGGTTCTGTGGAAATGATACTGAAGAGTACACGTTCACATCCATTTGCAGTTGCAACGATACGATACGCGTTTCCAAATTTGCACAAGAAGGGCCAACAGAATCAATTGTCCAGGAGGTAAGGGGTCAATGGTCACCTGGAAGGCATGGACCTGGAGGACTAATGGCATGTTGATACTTGACCTTTCGTTTTTTCCAGTGGCGCTTGGTTTGTGGCGCTGGATGGGTCTCGGATTTTATTACCAGTGGGCAGATGCTGGCAATGTTGCTGGGGAATTTAATCGCTTGTAAGCTCTCAGACTGGTATGGGCGCCGTTACACGTTTCTGGGCGTGTCCATCCTGATGGGCGTGGGACACGGGTTGTCAGCCCTCGCGATTGACCCTTACTCATTCGCCGCTGCCCGCTTTCTGAGCGGCATGGGCCTTTCAGGTAAGTGACGCAACGGAATTGCCGCAACTAGTCCGTCGCAATTACTCAAGTTTGAGTTTAATTTACCGCAATTTTCACTTCCAGGTTATGTGGGCGTGTCCTCAGCTTTTGCGATTGAGTTCCAGCCTCCAAAATGGCGCCCGCTTTGTGGCTCCGTTGGCCCCTGGGGGTACGTTATGCTGCAATGTTGCAATTTGTCGCCTTTCTCATGAGTAATGTGCAAGCTTTAATTTTTTGTAATTTGCAGCGAGGGAGTAATGCTGTTAGCCCTGTTGGCCTACTACATAAGACCCTGGAGAATACTTACAGGGGTCACGACCCTTCCCTTCTTACTCCTCTTTGTGATTTTCCCGTAAGATTTCCATTCAATTTGGGAACAAAAAACGCGGAATTTAGTTTTCCAGTGCTATTTTCCAGCGTTCCAGTCTCCTGATGCCTGATTTCCTAATTTGATCTTTGTGACTCCAGATTTGTTCCCGAAAGTCCTCGTTGGCTCATCCGAAATCAGAAGGTCAAAGAAGCTCACAAAGTCCTTGGCTACATGGCCAAGGTCAATGGAAAACCAAGCCTTGACCTGGCTACAATCCAGCAAATTGCTGATAGGGAATCTCCTCCTAATGATTCCTCCGCTGTCAAGCGATTCGGGTACCTTGACTTTTTCAGGGACGAAAGTCTCCGGTATGGAACAATTCTCCAGATTATTATCATGGCTGCCACTGGTATGACCTACTACGGTATAAGTTTCAATGTGAAAAACATGAAAGGGAGTCCATACATCATTGTTATGCTGCTCGGATTAAGCGATGCCATCGGATATCCATCAGCGCTCCTCATTTGCAACCGGTAAGCGGGACTAGGATACTCCGACGAAATGCGGCGACATTGTCGCTAACGCTGATTCTTGACAGATTGGGTCGCCGAACGTCCCTGGCTCTCTACATGACCATTGGAGCCTCATTCCTTGTGACCTTGGCCATCCTGGAAATCTGCCTGGGCTTAGCCTCACTCCCCACCGTGGTAATCGTCCTTTGTTTACTGGGAAAGTTTTGCATCGCTGGGGGGAGGAGTTGCGCTCGGACTCTTGTGGGTGAACTCTACCCCACGGCCGTACGCGGTAAGTTACGCACGCTCACATTTGCGCTGAAAAATCAATTAACTAATCAACCCGTTTTCAAAATGGCAGGAATGGGATCAGGACTCGGAGGGATGGGTGCATCCTTTGGTGGGATGTTGGCACCGCAGTTGGCCTATCTCGGATCTCATTACCCATCAATCCCTTACTTTGTCTTTGGGTAATTTCCTGGAGAACTCCATGATTTCCCTGCTGGAATCCTGATTTTGTTGACCTTGACCTATTTAGATTCATTGGGATAGTAGGGGCGTTGATTTCCTTCCTCCTGACGGAAACCGTTGGGAAACCGTTGACGGAGCAAGTGACAGAACTTACTGAAGAGTCGCACAGGCTCACCATTCGTCGGAAAACGGTCGTTGATCAACTCCGCAGGCTTTCCATTTCCAGAATTTCCCTTCGCCCTACACCCAAAACGTAAAATGGTCCAAGTACCCTCCTCTCCCAACGTCGCCACATGTCGCTCGTCCCATTTTATTTTTAACAATCATTCTTAACAATCACAACAATTTAATTTTTGATCATTAAAGTTTTGTTTTGACACGATGGATGTCGCCCGTCACCTGCGAGGTGTCGCCTGTCTCTTTCATTCGTTCCTTTCTGCTGGGCTTAGTAATTGGTTGGATTCCGTCAACTAAACCCAGTCAACTTACGGCCAATTCATGGAGTTTATTTTTAAAATTCAACAATAAATTAAATTTTGAAAAATAAATTAAATTTTTAATAAATTAATGTTCCGTTTTGACAAAACTGATCCGCTTCATCCCCTCTACTTCCGGTGGTGGTAAGATTCATGGGATCGGGATCCTTCCTCTGTGGACCAATAAAAATTCAGTTTACATTTTCGCAATTTTAGCTTTTCATTTTTCACAAACAAAAACACTTTACCTGAAGAAGATTCTCGGCTGTGGCTCTCTTGTGAATGTGAATCGTCGTGACCTGAGCGATGGCGGGTGCGGCGTGAATGATGACCGCGGTGTCCGCCATGGTGACCGCCTCCACGGTGATGCCAGTACTCTGTGAGCGCATCAATAATAGCAGAGGTCAAAAATACTATTCAGGTCACACTGGGGTCACTGGCCCCTTACCTTCGCTAGATGCTCGTCGCCTGTCACGTTCAGCGTCCTCCTCCTCGACGTTTTCGGCCTTCTTGGGCTTGGACTTTTGCTTCTTGCCCTCGTTGCCGCCTCCAAACATCTCACCCCATTCCCCCGGATCTTCTGCCGGCATTCCTCCTCCAAATTGATTCTTCTTGGCATCCCCTGAAAAACCCACCAATCAGAATTGAGATTCAAAAGGAACCAATCAGGGAGGACGTGAGCCGTGACCCTTGACCTTTCCCACTCCTCCCATCCCGCTTGTCTCTCTTTCCGAAATATTCGTTGGATTCTGGGCTTGGGGGTGGGGAACTCCGACTGAATCCTTTGGACAATTGAAACATAAATTTGGGATTTGTCAAAAAATGGAAATCTTTGCTCCGTTTTCTAACTTTTCCGGATTGCCCCCAAAAATTCATAGTCAGGATCTTCCGTGACCTCGTCGGCCGTCAATTTGGGCGTAGTTTGGTTCTCATCAAGACGTTGACTCACCCCGTTCCCACCTCCTACGAAAGCCCGGGAGGTCAAGCGACATGGCAGGAGTGAGTCGATTTCAAGCGTTTCACTTACGCTTGCTCAAGCGATGAATACTGCGCTGCTCGTCCGTTGCCTCGGATTCAAGGACGGTCACCATCAGCGTCAGGAGGGACAAGGCACCCAGGAATTGGCACAGTCCGTTCATTTTCAATTCTCCTTGATGTCTGTTGGATCGCTTCCGCCTCGCCTGACACGTCGTCTGTCCTGGAATCGCCTGGATTTCTCTCCAGTAAATGGCAATGCTCTATCAATGTGATGATGAGCAATTACCTGTGAAAAGACCCGGAAGAGACGGGGGGTACTCAATTCCAGTCATTCCTGGAACATGTTCATGTTCCGGGTCCATTGTTCTCCCACACCTTGTTATGCGCTCTAATGAACTTGTAAACAGGAAACGTGACAAAGTAGGTCAAGCGATACACACGAGGGTCATCAATTTATTCTCCTTTGTTTTTATTCCTTTTGGACCAATGAAAAAAATGTGTCGAATGGGCATACAAAAATAAAGAGTGTTACGTCGAGCCGTTGACACCGCGGCGGCGGTGGGTCATGTAGGTCATCTGGGGGGACTTAGGCTGAGGGGACTGGTGGTGGGGTTGGGATCGCGTTTCCTTGGGCTCGGAATCCATTGACACCATCAGCAGTCCACCTGATTTCAACCGGAGTTCCCTCGGGGGAGATGTAAGCGTAGAATCCAGACTTGGCAATTTTGTTCCAGAGTTCTGACGGATTCTCTGGATTTGGAGTTCCAGGGAGGATTTGGGTGTTGTCTTCGGATCGGATACCGTTTGAGGTCTCAAATCTGCGGAGAAGGTAAAACATTTCAATTAATTTGGGGCTGGGGTGAATTTTTGAAAAAGCAGCTGGAATTCCAACTTTTCATGGAGGATGGCTCGAAAATGGCGGGCACTTACTTGACGTTGTTGTTCACGTTCTCCCTGATTTCATGGTGGAGGCGAACGATTTGTCCGACGGGAGCTGATCTGACGCTGGAACCGCCGTACATCATGCCAGCATTTCTGCTCTGGTCAAGAACTGCCATTGGCTGGGAGTTGTACGAGGGTTGCGGGGCGTAGCCGTATGACGACATGACTCCGACGATACAAACGGAAAGGATTACTGCGACCTAAAATGAAACCGAGATGGGTATGAGCTCATCTTCGAGGCGACGCCTGTCGCTCTGAATAAATCTCCAGGAATTCCAGCAGGATGGTGTAACTTACGGATTGCATTTTGTATTTCCTGGAGGTTGGGCCTGATTCTTCCTGACTGGTTGAGTGCTGGAGGTTCCTTAGAGACTTCTGAATTGGAATTCTGGTAAGGAAGTGAGATGTCTCCGCCGCTTTTTATACTAGGAGTCCTCAAGGGACACTTGCTCTGGAAAGATCCTTTGGAAATAGAACCCTTTCCTTGTTTACCATAACACCATCCAATTTTGGAGGATGTCCTTGAGCTAAATTCAGAAACTACCCGAAATAGAAACCACCACACTTCCAAAAACATCCAATTCCACTTGGACTTTGGCGGAGAGAAAAGGGTCCCGGGGTGCCCTTGAGATCAAGATCATCACTCCAGAAATAGAAAACACGAGGACCAAAATCCATTCTTCAAAACAAGTTTCGACCAATGGGCGTCGTTCGCCCTTGCGGGGGCTTCTGGCTGCTGTTAACATGAAAATAACATCACTAAGAGGCCCAAACGTGATGATTTCGCAATTTGCAAAATGAATTGCAAATCGAGAGAAATTACACAAGTTTGGCCCTTGCCCTTCTTAATTGCTCTTCATTCATTCGAATTTTGTAATTTGGAATATGATATTTGGTCCAATTAATATTGACAATTGGAAACCCTGCCCATGTCAAGATTCGCTTGATTTTGATGGATTAATTAAGTCACCTCGTGGAAAACAAAAGGGCCCACCACCTCCTCCTCAGAATCCAAACTGCCTCATTAATTAAAATTTAAGGTGCTCCAATTGATTGAAATCATTTCCATTTCTCTTTCTATAGGAGTAATTGCTCCGTCCTTGAAATTGGTCCCTATGAATCTATGAATCCAAAATTTTGCACTGTGCAAAAACAGCACAAGCACCAGGTGAATGTGCCCGCAGTAGCCCAGTCCCAGGTGAGAATTAATTACAGTTTGTCTTTTGATGGGGTTGATGATGAAGACAAAGTGAGACAGACAGGCATGACAGAACACATGAAGGGAAGTGACAGCTAAGGGACTTCAGAATTGCCTAGATTTGGATCTGAATAAAATGGAATTAATGCAAAAGTTCCTTCCCATCTCCTTTGGGTTCCTCAAATTAAAGCCCCTTGCACAATGCCCAATTCCTTTGTTATGATTTATTAACTTTGTAATTACGGTCTTAGGAAATCAGGCAAAGGAATCATTTTATTGTCTACGTCTTACCATTTGGTGACTCATCATCATCCCGTCCTTTCTTATTTTGAGACTTTGGCACTTTACGTGCTGACAGGCAGAAACGCATACTGGCAGTAGCAGCGGTGCGGGGTATCCATTGCATATGAGCACCGTGGAAACACGGCGAGCACGGTTAAATGCGAGCTCGCACCGTTGACGAACGGTTTGCAAAAGTTTAATCCTTGGGCCCTGACAGAAGCGTGGATGTGACAAGTGAAAAATTCGCAAAAACAGGAAAGATTCCACGGAGCACGTTTCCTGGAAGAAGTGTTCCTTTTAATGATAACGTGAAATGCCTTGACCTTTGCCTCCTACAACCGCTGCAACCTCTTCCACTGAAAAACGGGCATGTGAAAACATGTGAAAAAATTTAAAGGTACAAATGCTGGGGATTCTGTCTCATCCTGCTCACTTGGCCACTTTGTGAGGATCATGTGCGTTCTTTTGGAAGGAACGTGTGTTGGAGTCCAATTTGTCGTTTTGTCTTTGAAAAAAAATGGAAGTGACGAGACTTTGTGTTCCAATTTCGCAATTTGGAAACTGAGCAATTGATTTTTGAGACCAAACTAGCAGCCCACTCACTCTTGCCCAGGAGCAAAATTGTATAAAGGGCAACACTCCCCCAATGAATTTTGACGTTGGGCAAGAAGTTTATTGAAATTGAAATTAGAAGCATCAGGGCCGGAAATGGAGTTGACAAAGTTAATTTTAACGAACAATGACAGTAATTTGGAAATTAAGGGCGAAAATATGGAGATCCGGAGACAGTAATACGCTTAAGGCTAGCATAACTTTCTCAACAGTTTAACCATAACAAAGAGCAAATGAAATATTTTTTGCAGCGTTTAATTAGCGCTGCAGAAAACGCTCATTAAGCGCTGAATTATTTTCAGAAACGGGGATTTTTGGGGGAAAAGTCAAAGTTTGTCCTCCTGAGGTAGAATAGGGAGGAAGAGGGTACAAAATCTTGTCAAGAAAAGTTAGGAAGAACCAAGTTTTAAAGGTTAAAAAGAAGTTTAAGGCCCAAGTTTGGAGAAAAGTTCCATTGTTTCTCCTCTTGTTGAGACCTTAATTAAGTTAGAAAGAATCAAAAGTGAGGATGACGGGGGATGGAACAAAATTTGGTTAGGGAATCAGTAAACTTTGACCTTTAGTTTCCTAATACCACAACCACCACCACCGTCTTGAGAAGGTTGAATTAGCCTCTATTTGTTCTGCCAAGGAATTGCAGGAGGGGTTTAACCTTTTTGTGACCTCTCCTCAAGTCATCTGAAATTTTAAAGCATTTTCCCTTTTTTTGTACATTTCAGAGAACAGTTCATTCCTTTCTGGTATTTCGTTTTTTAGGTACGTAGAAAATTACAAAATTTGTGCAAAAAGTGCAAAATTAATTGGTTTGATACTTTCAAAAATCCTCTTGATGAGACATTAATCACTGAGCATTTGACTTAAAATTTAAGTTAGCTAATTCTGGCGAGTTGATGGATAAATGATAAAAGTGATGATAAATTACGTCGCTGATCTTTCCGAAATTTCATGAGATTTATCATAAAAATGACACACGATTTTAATGCAACTGAACAACATTTTAACAATTTAGGAATTTCACGGGGAAATTGCTGTACTCCGCGGAAAAATTTTGATAAAATAATATAAAAAGTTAAACTAATAAACCAGGTTTCAATTTAACATAACACTTTAATTCTCTCGTTTTCCAGGGGCCACGAGCTGCGGCAGAACATTGACCCTTGCCCTTTGGTAGCAAAATCAGCGAAGGTGTCGCTTTTCCAGCGCTGATTTACGGCATTCCAGCGCTTATTCGTGAAGGTCGTACACCCCCCTGATTTGTATTCCCCTTACGCTCGACCAGTGTAAATTATACACTTGATTTCTTGTCTTGTTTTCAAGGACAGGTAAAGGTGTTTGTTTGGCAATACCGTAAATACAAGACGGAGGAATTCAATATAATATCATGTGGAAGGTATAATTAAAAAAGGTGTCTTGTAGGAGTAGTCGTCTGACATTGTCACTCGTCAATGTGCCAATTCCACTTGGATCCATTCAGGAATCAGGACCCCCACAAATCCACCTGATTTGGTCTCTAAAACAATTGTTTTATTGATCTTAAATGGTTTTTGTAACAACCACACCCATTGCTTCATATTTGCGTTTTTTCTCCCACTCACCTTTCCTGGGCACACACATGAGTTATGGGACATAATTACAGGTGGGGAGATCCATCTTGCATCACCATGTCCCACCGTACTAATTAATATTGGGATGAATTGGAGGGAGCAATCTGATCCCTTCATATATTTGCGTCTCCAAACGTTTAAGAACTCACAAAGTGAGAGTTTACGTATAAAAAGGACCACATTTCGTATTCATTCAGTTCAAAGCATCTTGTCTTTCTGTTTTTTCCACTTCCAAACGCAACGTTTAAGGTATCGACTCACTTCATTATCGATTGGAAAACCCAAGTCAACATGTCCTACTCCAAGGTGTGTGTACCTGTTTTATGGTCAGGGGTCAAGTGATTTCGGGATTAAAACGGACGCTTTCTCCCTGTCTCCCTTAGATTTCCATCTTGTTGTCTTTGATCGCTTCCGCGGTGAGCGCCCCCGGCGGTGTTACCTACACGTACTCTGGAGCTCCGGCTGTCCAGGTGAGAAAATTTGCAAATTAGAAACTGGATCAGGTTCATTAGGGCTAATGGCAAGAATTTGCACGTTACCCCTGAAATTCTAGTACGCCCAACCCTACTTCCAGCAGCAGCAGCCCTACTTCGAGTCATATAAAGTGAGTATAGACGCATAAAGTCTTAATAATGAAGCCATTTTGCGAAAAACATGAAGGAAGTTATGGAAATTTTTACAAATTGTGAAGCGATTTCGCGATAAACGTGAAGGAAATGGGGTGACTTAAGGGTCACGTTGTTTGAAATGAGAGATTTTACAGGAAGAATCAACAGGCGGTCCAGGTCAACAGGAGCACCGCCGTAATGATTCCGGAAAGTTGAGCCTCCACCGTTATTGCAAAGAATTGTGGCCCTAATTGTGCCAATTTTGCTTCCCATCCGGAAACGGTACAATTTCGCAAAAAAAAAATTGAAGTAAAATGTACTTTTTACGGGGAAAAGGGAGAAAGTTCTGGAAAGTTTTGTTGGTTTGTTTGTTGGGACTGGAAGTTTTTCCAGGTCCCCGCAGTTCCAGGAATAACAGGACCACCGTGTGTCGTCTCATTAGCCACGGTGGTGCTTTCTCTTCCTTTTCTTCTGCTTTAATGCTGAGGAATGGGAAAAAAGTTTCGACTACTTTTTGTCAGTTGACCTTTTCAAAGATCTTTTCTGTGGATAGGAATAATAATGATTATAAATGTGGGTCCCGTCCTCCCACGCCTTTTGTCGAGAAGTAAAAACACGGCGTGCGACCGCGGCGGTGGTGGTGCCTTGTCCATGTTTTGTTTGTGTATTCGAACCTAGGACTCTTCATCTTGTTTACACTTGGGATTTCCTTACCACCGCTGGAACCCAAACAATATTCAATTTAGGCTTTTTCGGCTGGAAATTCCAGCCATGGATGGGTTCCTGGAGAAAGTAAGCGATGGTGGTGGTGGGTTAAGGGACCTCACCTCACACCGCCGTTCCTTTCCAGGCTAATGATCAAAGGGAAAAGAAGGAACTGAATTTACGATTTACCGACTCGATATTATTTTTCCCGGTCTTGTACTACTTTCTCACGCTAAAAAGGGTCAGGGAACCACCGTCCCTTTCATCTTCTCCAGAATGCGTCTTGATGGAACTAGATCACGACTGGAATCAATTGATTTTCTGTCGTTGCAGACTTTAGCCGCGGCCCCGGCCCCCGTTGCCTATGCCCAGCCAGCCCTCAAGGTAAGGATTTGAGCCTTATTTAAAAAGTGCTGATTAACATGAGATATTTTTGAAAAAAAATTCAACATTTGCAAATTGCGAGTGCAATCCTGTATGGTTTTGCCTCAGTTCCATAATTTGAAATGACAGAGGCGGTGGTGCTGCAAGTGAAAGAAGAGAAAGTTTGAATCAGATTTCTTTTTTTTTTTTAAAACTGGGCATGACAGGTCATAGGGATCTTTAAAGTCGTGTTAATCCGAACAAAATTTTCGCATTTTTTAACTTACGAGCGATGGGTGTGCCGACGGTTTCTGATGATTTTAGAACCAAGCCTTTGTTTTTCTGCTTATTTTTGAATATTTTGGCAGATGAGGGTTGAGTTTCAAAAGAGTTCAAAGAGG
>JAQIWD010000555.1:0-19757 GCA_034694825.1 Anurida granaria
GAAAATCAATCTGGAGTTAAAATATCAGTTAATTCAACTGGAACTTTGGCACTTGGGGTAAACATCAATGACACTACCAACAAACATCCACGCCCTTCAAAACTTCAAAACATTATGATGCAAATTGAAATTGGGATTTACATATTTTTGAACAACTTCAAACTCAGGGCAGCGCATTATAGTTTAGAAATCCTAGAATCCTAGAAATATCTCCCTTCAGTTTCAACTTGACTCACTTTGCAGGCAGCTTCTGATCCTTCCTCTTTGAAGTCCTCAAACTTCATAACCTCGGCCATGATGAATCCTTTCTCAAAATCTGTGTGAATCCTTCCAGCAGCCTGTGGTGCCTTGGCTCCTCTCTGCAAACACAAAATAATATTAATCCATTCATCTCCTGAATTCATAAGATGAGGCTCGGAAATGCACAAAGCGATCGCAACGCTATGTGTATTGTTTCTTATTCTAAGGTTGTTGGAACTTTGACTGCAAAATAAGCTACTTTCTACCTACCGCACAAATTCTACAAAACGGATTAATATTTCAAGAATTTTGGCACCTGAGCCCTAATGAAACCGGAAAACAACAATCTCCAGCCTAACATGATTGTTTCTAAAAAGTTTATGATTGTTCCAAATTAGTTGAAATCCCTCCAAGTCAAAATGTTGATTGAACACTTTCCCATTTAACTTTCATTTTGTCCACATCAAATCAACCAACCGGAGATTATGATCCAATCGAACGAATCCAAACCCATCAATTCCATTATATTTTATTCAAAAGAAATTTGAAAATAAAACACCGTTGCACCTCCCATTGTACCCTTACACCGTTACCATCCTTTTATCCTTCCTTCCATGTCCCTTGGTGAATCTTTGAAGAGTAACCACCAAAGACGTGTTATTAGAAGGAATTCCTTCCATTTCCCTGCTAATCGTTTAATTGGAAATTATACTGATTTCTGAGGGAACTCCGATGATTCCCTTTTGTGATATCAAATGTATACAATTAATTTCAACCATGAATCCCTTTCTCAGGGACTCAATTCCTGTCATTAGATGAAATTGGTTATGGACTCCAAACCCCCCAATCATAAGAATCAGACCAACAACACAAAACACTTGAAACAATACAACAGTTGGCAGTAGTAGTCCAGTGAATTCGGTTTCAGGTCCAAGATACGGTAGAGATAAAATGAATAATTTCCGTCGGATGAGCAAAAGGGAAAGGGAAATGCCCTGATGACCCCGGACCCTTCAACCAATTGAAATAAACCTGGCGCCTTAGAAAACCTTATTCCAGCCGCAGCCATTACAATTCACCCGCTTCCATCAATCCATTAATTCCTTCACACAACAATCCTTCTTAATAATAATCAGTTTTTTGTGGGGAAATTAGGGCAATTTTTCAATTGGGGAGACGTGCATTTCTTGGAAAATCATACACCTGAGTGGAAGGTGGATGGGGGAAAGTATGGAGGAACTTCTCAACTTAGGAAATTAGAATCCGTAACAAGTAAATCAATGTAAACTGAAACGCTCGTGGCGAAGATTAACTCTTCCAGTGCATCGATCTTCGATGAGATCAAAATAGATCACCAGTTATGAGAAATGATGCGTCGAAACCTTAAGTTTCAAGAGGTTCCAAAATGAACCACTTGTGAACACTTTCATTATTGACTCGCCACGTTCCTAATTTGAGGAAGCAAAAGCAGCAGCGATGACAGCGAATACAACGCTGAAAAACAGAAACTCACCGGTACCGTCCAACACTTTACTTCGTCCTCCCCAGCAGTAAAGAAGTACTGGAGCTGGAGAGCTTTGTACCCAGTGGTAATAATCTTATCCAAGGCACTGCAAAAATAAAACAAAAAAATCGTCAATTTCATGTCATTTTCATAAATTCTGAATACAAACTTTCCAGTTTCATAGAAAACGGATTCGGGAGACTAAAAACTTATAGACATTTTTTATGATCCCAAAACAGGGAGTTGCCCCTGCCTGCCTTAATTAGGAACTACCTTCCAGATCCTTCTTATATACCCAAAACTCTGATTCGATCTGGAAGTGTTCATGACCAAGTGCTATAAAATCCAAAACCTATTCAAGAAATTCCCTCCTCATTCACCATGGAATTAAAAATGACGCATTCACCTCAGGAGTTCGTTCCTTGAAGCGAAGCCGTTAACTCCAAGAGAGCAATTTCCTCTCCATATCAAATCAGTAATCGCCCCGGCCTGAGAACCATTTTAATCTTTCCGAGGTGTAATAACAAGGTTACCATTTTGGAAAATTCACAAGCGAGAAGAACAAGTCTAGACCATGTACAAGATTTTGATCTCATTTGAAGTTCACTTCAACCAATGGCAGTCAAGCTCAACGCTCTCAAGCCCCTACAGACGCAAAATTGAATTGGCCCTGGTAGTCTGGTCACTCACTTCTATTTAAATTGGAGCAAAAAATAATAATTTGAAAGTAAATTAAAATTACTGATGGGAAAAATCTTGTTATGATTCGCACAGAGAGTAATTGGTTTCATCTTCATCCAATTCAGGAGATTCAGCAGGTTCAAATTGATTCATCCTACACACGATCCCTATCCTGAAGGCTTGAAATTTTTTAGCCTCTTGGCTTTCTTTCATTCAAATGAATCCACCATCAACTCACCCATGTCACATCCGTGTGACATGAGTCACGCACGTTTACTTGCGAAAGGTCAAAACCGTTACTAAAATCTTAAAATCGCTTTGATAACTTGTAATAATTCAAATCAGATTGCTCTTCATCTTTATCTTCTTGCTTCTCAGTAAAATTAAAGTTAAGGATTCCGGGCATACCACAATTAAACGAGTAGTAAAGTCCATTAAAATGATTCCATCCCATTCAAACCCATGAAACCAACCTCCAAATAATAATCTTCATCTTCAGTGAATAACCGCCGAGAGTCCCTTACAGTTTTTTTCTATGAAAAAGATTGAAGTGATTGTTGTAAATCCAAATTACATGTCATCATCCAGTTTAATATCAAACTCCGAGGTTTTTCTGACTCTCCAACTAATCTCTATAATTTTGCACAGGAGGGTTTTGAGCTGCCTCCTTTTTTAATTCATTCCTTCAAGCTCCAATTCAATTCAAACCACAAGTAGGTTGGATTTTGGATAAAGATTCATCTCAAAATCATTTCACATTTTTCTATGCCTGACACTCCTCCGTTACTGAGCACTTGACTACCAAGATGAAAATTGGAATCTTCCTTAAGTTTACACACACAAAAAATCCCATTTCATATTCTTTCTACCAAAAAACGGCAGCCCTCAAAAGCTAACATCAACTAATTTTAATGGAACCTTAGAAAGATCATAAAACCAAGTGCATTTTCTTCATGACCAGAGAACAAATCCTTCAGCAATTACATTGGACAGGACATGAATACAGAATTCATTCATTTCACGGAAGCTTCTGAAGAATTGAAGAAAACAACAAAACAGCAGCAGCAGAAGCCCAATTCCAACTCCCGAAAGTTAGCTTTTGTTTTTTTACAAGAAGGGACACAAAAGGGAGCCCAGTTCCATCCCTTAAAAGTTCAAAATATAATCACACACGAACAAAAATAATGTGCTTCCAAATTATATGTTTCCGCCTTAGCAAGGAACCCTTGCCAATGCTTCCAGGAAAAAGTAAATTGGTTAAGAAATGATTAACTTACTTACTGCCGTTGCTTACTGCCGAGAAAATTAAAGAAGGAAAATAAAATTAAGATCATATCTACATGAATTCCAGTTTCGAAAGGGTTTGCAAGCGATACCAATATTTTGGTTGATTTCTCATCATCAATTTTGCAAAGATTAATCGTTAATTGTAATTAAACTATTTACTCCGCGCGTTAACTGCCGGGCTGAAGCAAAGTACTTGGATTTTGGATTTTCATTTAGCACGAGCTCAACCACTTTCCCTATTTCACACACGCTCCAAACTCATTGGTCAATTTGACTCCAAAAATGAAAACATAGTTTTCTGTAAATGACCTTTGTAAATTGGAGAATTTAATCATGATCGTGTCTATCGTGTGCCTTTTGTCTACATATAGCCCCTAGTATAAGTTATACCCCTATCGTGCAAGCCCAGGATTGTTAAGAAAAGGTCGAATTATGGTCTTTCATTTTCTTCCGTCCTTACAATTTCCTTTCACTCAACTTTCTCCAGGTTCCCTCTCCCTTCATTTTCATTTATTTTCTCCGAGGTCTATAATTAAAGGAATTATGAGAACGAGGTGGGTCCAATTGTTTATGACAGGAGGACGACAAGTCTACTTTGTTCCCTTGTCAAGCGATCTTTTACATCATTATCTGAATAGTACCACAACCAGGTAATATCCAATTCAAATTACAAACTAGAAACTAGAAACTAAAGTACTCCTATTCTTGCCTAAGCACCGCTGATGGGGAGTGAGGACTAATAGGGGTAACAATTCTTAAATTATTTTAGACTTACCATGTTGCCCCTGCCTCCTTTAGATATTTCTCCTTCTCGTCATCAGGCATATCCACCAGCTTCGTTTCCAATGCTCCCGACAGCGGAATCAGGAGAGCGCCCGGGTCATTCTTGTCAATCCATTCCTTGAGTTTGGGCAACCTGCAAAATAGAGCAAAGTTAGGTAAAGAAAGGAAGAAAAACCATTATTTTCCGCTTAATTGTTTTGCGAACCCTCATCAACTCATGAACCTTCATGAATGAAAGGGAAACTTGGAAGGAAAACGAAGCTTATTACTTTTAAGATTGACATGACCTCGAGGCTCTGGTTCACTGTTACGTAAAATCTTGCATTTCCTTTTACTAACCTCTAAACCGTATCCTACCCTCCGGAAAAGTTTTTAAAACACGAAGCTTAAGTACATCATCTTCATCACAATAATCTCTACGAAATGAGGTAAAAAAAGCTTTCGTTTTCTTCCCTTTCGACTGCTGTTGATTTGTACGAAAAATCGTTTGAGGTTTACCGTCGTCTTTCCCTTTCCTCTCCAACCTGACAGGGAAACATGACATGCAATCTAGCATCGCGAGCAGCAGACTGACTCCATAAACCAATAATAAAGTTCATATGAGAGATACAGAGTACGGACGGGAAAAGGTCAAATAGACATTTAACAGGGTCGGAAATAAAGAACGAGGGAAAGATGCAAGTAATTTGTAAAGATGTTGACGAGCGGAAGACGGTGGTGGTGGTAAGTGGATTCCTTACCATTTGTTTTTCTTCCGAATGTAATCCTTCTCGGATAAATTTACCAAGTAGATGATGGGCTTGGCCGTGATGAACAAGTGCTTGTTTAAAATTTCAATCTAGGAATAAACCCAAAGGACACATGAATGACACTACGAAAAACTGAAAAGATCATAAAAATCATAATGAACTCTTTTCTTTTTTACCTCAGTGGTGTTCCAGTCTACCATCCGAATTAATTTCTTGTCATCAACCAGGTGATGTTTGGCCTTCATCATACAATCCTGCAAAACAAGTACACAAAAATCGCCAATATCACAACCAATCATTAGCTAAAACGAACCAAATCCTTCACCTTAAAATGAACCCAAAAGTAATGTATGTATTGTGTACCAAAAAGTAAACTACTTTAATTACATTAACTACTTAAACTTTTAAGTCAATATTTTCATCGTCACATTATTAAAGCACAGGAGAAAGCATCAGCATTCAGTAGCCACCCTGCCATGCTTTTGCACTGATAATCCCATTTAGCCTCATTTGTCATTCACCCTGTCAATTATCGTAATAACTTTCCTACCTCCGTCCAAGTTATAATCACACACACCGAAATCCTCATTATCATCTTAAAACGGTGGAGGAAGGGCGGACTGTTTTGCTTTTAGCCCCAGAAAATGTAAATGTCAAAGTAAAGCCAAGTAGCGAAGCGATTCAGCCTCAAGTGCTAAATGCCTGCTGCTCCATTTTAAGTCCTTCATTAAAAATTAATAATGATACACTTTCCGTTTTGTCATTACCACTGACCGGTCGATTATCATCATCCTTGTCGAACCCATTCCAAGAACCCCGCAATTTAAGTTTTCTAGAACACGACAGTAGTCACTTGCGTTGCAACGGATTAAAAGAAAGGGAACCTGCATTAATATTCAATGCTTATGAACTTTACCCTACTCATCGCATGCATGTTCCTTCCTACTGGATATCATCAATTTCCAGACAGTCGTCCATAATTTTCATTGTTATTCCCATTGTTTCTCTCATTCACTCTTCATTATCGGCCCCTTTTATGCAGGGGAATGTAGGAATGGACTCCTTGTTTCTCTCCCCTTGTAATCATCTCCGGAAATTAAAATTTATGTTCCTCCAAAGCCCAGTAGCAGAAGACAATTACTACGATTATGACGAGAACTCGCATATTCACATCTGAACAACCATGGATTCATTTTTCTTCTCCCCTGGTCATTGATCTGATTCTGATTGATCATGATCACCTGTTCACCATCTCTCAACACCCTTAATCATCCACCATTAAAATTTTAGCATAATCGTAGTAATTTCAACTGAAAAACCAGTAAAGACGCCCGGATCAAGAGGACGTGATGGTGACGATGAGGAATGAATACAAAGGAGAAAGGTGTAATGGTGGAAGTGGTAGGAGATGCGGTTTATATTAAAAAATGAGTTTTTGGCCAATGAGAACCCGGACTTTGGAAAAGTGGGCAGGGTTCGGTCTCAGGTCCGAAGCAAATCAGGGAGTGAACACAGAAGAACATGAGCTTTTGGAGCATTCAAAATTGTAAAACATCATAAAAGTACATGGGGAAACCAGGAGTTGCTTCCTATTCTCCATCCACCAACCCACGCTCATGATCAACTCCTGAAATTAATTGATCTACCTTCCCCTTTTGTTGCCCACCACAAGAAAAGCTAAGACCGGATCACATCTTCCTTCTACAGGAGGATCAGAGAAATTCCGAAATTCTAATAATCCGTTCAACCAATCGAAAACCACCAAAGGTGGTAATTAAGAATCCTATTTTAATGACTATGCTACCAGCCAATAATTCCCTTTGAGCCTTTGACCTCCACGAAAACCTTCTGCATTCCGAATTCTAGGTATCCAATATTAACCGAGTTTGTTTAAAGAAAGGGGATTAATTAGCCAGTTCCATGCTTCTAAATTGCATGAAAATTATAGTCCCCGTGTGTTTTGGCAGTGCAAATATTTCTTTGATCCTATAGAATGGGATAGGAAGGAGGCGTCAACTCCATTAGCATGAAACCAGAGGGTCATTTTGTTTGTTTTACAGGTTCACTCCTCAAACAAACATGAATCTCTAATTTGCAAAAACAACAAAAGGGTACATAACATCCTACGCTGAAAATTGGTATAAGTATCACCGAATCTTAGGAAAACAAAATACACTTTCCCTAACCTCGGCCGTCAGAGTAAACAAACTAAAACGAAGCGGTAGCAGTCAAGCTAAATGCTTCCGAAGTGAAGCAAAATAACGAACGGAGGGTTCGTAAATAATGGACTTTGACAGTACAGTTTTAGTCTCACGGCCACGCCTTGTTATCGAAGTATGAAAGTTGTTATTAAAAACCAACTAAAATCCTCAAGTTCATTCATGCACAAATGCCGGTTACAAGATTTCTTAAACGCCACAGTTAACCTTATGGATTTTGAATCCCCTCAGATAGTGTAGTCAAGAGGCTGAAATGAGATTTGAAAGCGATGGTTTTAGTCTTTCTTACGTATTCCGGTTTCCCTTTCTTGTCATTTCCCCGAATGACCGTCTTTTCTAATTTATCCAGATTTGCCAAAAGGTATTCCTCATCCTTGAGTCGTAATTCTTCACTAATCGTTTCCAAATCTCGGATTGGATCCACTTCCCCATCCACGTGAATAACATCCGAGTCATCAAAGGCACCTGGACAAAAACAAAAAATAATAGAACATCAATTAGTGTGGAATTTTGCATAGTTTTACACAGCCAGCATGTCGTTGAAACTTGAAATTCAGTAACTGTAGATGACAGTTTACAGCTACGGGGATCCTTTCGTTCTAAGCCGCTAAAACCCCATCAAATCTCTTGTAATTTATTGGATTTCAACAGCCTAGCCTATAATTACCTCAAGAATCTTTAAACTTTGGTTTTAATACCAAGAGACAATGGGAACGGGGAGCAATAAAACAAAAGGGATATTAGCATAAGGCTTTTAGAGTTCTTCTATTAAAAACGAAGGAAGATCCTAATCCCGTACCATCTACATTACCTTTAGAATCCTGACACCTTTTCCATTGCAAATCATTAACTTTAATTAGGATGGCGCCAGAGTGAAAGTATTTAACTTGCCATTTTTAATATGCTTGGACATAAAAAGTGACGAAATTGTGAGGAAACAGTTGAGTGAAGACGTTGGAAATTAATTTCAATCGGGGAAGGAAGAGTTAACGCTTAACGCTTATAGCCTCTTTACGGAGTGATTTAGGAGCGAGCGAAGGACTCAGACGTTCAAGATGTTTTTAACGAGTCCCTGGCACCGCCGAAAATCTTTATTTAAGTCCCCTTCCGTCCGTCATTCTTTCCGTCCCTACGTTCTAGGATGATCCATCCAAACAAATAAATATTACAAATAATAATGATAACATAAAGACCCAGGGTGGGTGGATAATGGGAACAATGGAGGACTTTCTATAGTCTCTCCACTATCCCGATCATCATCATTATCATCCCTTATTAGACCTAATTCCATCCTCCTCCTAATCATCCCCAGTGTTATTCTTAGGAATTTATTCCTCTCAGCCCCGTTGCCTGCCTGCTTCCAAGAATCAGCGTCCACGATCCTGGGATCTGGAGAATCTAGCCATAGAGTTCAAGTCCTGACCTCGTGACCCTTAATGATCTTCATTAATTTCCCTTTGACCCTTTTATGGATCTTTCCTTCCCAGGACCAAACTCCAGACGAATGCCTTCCATCCGCACATAATTATACGTCTTCATTCCCTGGTTCCCTTTATTTTTAACCCAAAAATCTGAAATTACCTCATTAAAAGAAGATCCAAAACACTTAAGACTTTGAAGCAGGCATGGGGGGTGGGTTTTAGAGGAACTTACGGCAAACATGGAAGATTGCGTCACAGGCCTTGATGTGGGATAGAAAAGCATTCCCGAGCCCTTGTCCAGCTGCGGCTCCCTTCACTAAACCCGCAATGTCAACCTAAGTAAATTAATAAATAGTTAGCTAGCAATCCTCTTATTTCCATTTATTCACTAAACTTCGTAATGTATTCCTTACCACATTTAGAAACGCCGGGACTTTGCTGAAATTACGACAAAAAAATTGCATTTAGTTTTAAACCCCCCAAGCAACCGACATGACAAGACACATGACACCAAGGCAAAGGATTCTCATTTCCGCCAATGAAGGTTCCCCCTTGGTCTGTTTTGCTTAAAGAATTGCCTGAATTTGTGAATTATTCCAACAGTTTAGAATTTAGAAAAAAATGTATCGTGATCGTGACATTCATAAGAGCAAATGTGGAAGTTGAATACACATATCTGCACCTACACCCCTTATTGTATTGTACGCCTCGGCCAGTCCGGCCTTAGTTTTGGGATTATGGACACGCGATGTTCCGTGTCATAAAAATTTCCCTCCATCCATTCCATTGTTATTCCAGTTTCGAATGAAATGAATAGAAAAACTTTGTTGGCTGGAAAGACCTTGCCTGAGCAAATCGAATCCAATTCCAGTTTACTACTTTCAACATTCAGTGAAATCATTCGAACCTCCTTCGAATGACGACGACGATACGGGGAACAAGGAAACTAATTCATTGCCCGCATTCATAATTCTAATCATTAAACTTTAATTCACTTTAATCGATACGCTGCTTACTTTCCCTTCATGACATCCATCCCTTTATGCAAATAAAGTGCTGGGAAGGAAAGGTGGAGCTGGACGTCATTTTTATACGAAATCATAAACAGAGAACTCTCCGCGCGTCTCGCATGCCCATTGCTCGTTGGCGTTAAATCCAACAATGAGGAACTTCCTATATGAGGGGCAGACGATTAAATTCTGAAAATGGGCGGAGTTTATAATGCTCATTCTTAATTCCATGAGTGAGCTCTCCGTGTTTCCATCCATTCTGCCACCCGTGTTCCTATCGCCACCATCTTGATTCTACTCTACGTGCATCCTGAATCAGCCCGATGAACGAATGAAACCAGTTCCTTACAAATAGAATAGCAACTAAAACCCCCGAGCAAGAGCAACCGACCATTCAATGGCGTGAAATCAACCTTGCTCGAAGATTAGGGAACTGACAAACCCGCATACTGCAAAATTTACTACAACGTACCTGGCTGGTTTGTGAAACTCGCATAAATAGTCAAACCTTGCATCGGGAACCGCTACCCTGCGTAAATTAAAAGACTTAATTAGTTTTTTTTTAAATCCTAAAAGTCGAGGACGCATGCATGGCTGGCATAAGCAAAGAAAGCTCACATTTAAACTTTTCAAGTTTCTTTTGAGAAAAAAAAAGTTGGTTTGTCATCGTGAAAGCAAAGAAGCAAAGTACCCAATCGCTAATTTGACAGAGTAAAAATACAAGGAAGGTTAGAGCGAGCAATGTGAAGGAAAAAAGAATACGTGAAGAAACTTATTCTCATTGGGGTCGATTGTGCAGAAAGGGAAGTTTTCGGCTGGAATTGCACTTTTCGTCAGGACGTTGAAGAATGTTGATTTGCCCACATTGGGAAGACCAACTGTTCAAAATAGAGAAAAGTCAAATTATTAGCAGTTTCTTAGGTTCTTCTGTTTGTTTGGTAAAACGGCCAATAACTGCAGGGCTGTTTGCTCATCTATATTAATGGAAGTTAGTGGTGGCAATTGGCAGGCTCTCATGGAGTTGTGAGAACTGTGAGAGAAAACACCCGTAATCGAAAGCATTTCTAGTCTCAGTTTCGGTTAGGTTAGGTATGTATTTTAGTTGCAAAAAAAAAACGCAATTTGAAACGTCTACAACAAACTACAATTATTGTAGTTATGATCGACAATTTCAATAAAAACAAATACACGACGGCTAAGATCCACATTCGCATTTTCGCAGTTAGATTCCACTAAATGGAAATCTACATTCCAAAATCAAAGTTTAATGAACCCAAACTGCATGTTTAGATAACATAAATGATTCGCGACCTTGGTGTTGGTTCTGTTTTCCAATCAAAGTTCGACCACCTCTGTGTAACGGCTGTTTCAGGAGCGTCGTGACATCAACAGCAAAAAAGCTGACAGCTGTTACAATACTAGGTAATGTTTCCAGGCATCGAAATAATAGTTTTCACGATTTTGAACTTTGTTGACGATGTCAACCGTCATACCATTATCGCTATTCTTATTCCCCTCTTGACCTACACACTCGGCAACATACCCTTACTAACTAATCAGAGTCCACATCAATCAATTCAAGTTGTTTGGGCTTACCAACTCCTATTTTGAGGTTAGTTCCAACTCTGCCAATCAATGGTTTTTGCTCGACGACTTCTGGTTTCTTTGGTGGCATGACTGAGTCAGCTGTTGGAGACCCAAGGAGAACAAGAAACTGGACAAGATGTAAGAATGAAAGAACTGAAGAAACGCAATCAATTAATCACTAAATAAACTAAAACTAATCAATCAATCAATTTAGACACAAAGAAACAACATTATCATCTGGAAGAATTGGTGAAAGTGAAATTGAAATTAAATGTGTTTGAGCACCGGGGAGTTTTAAATTAGCGCCAATGAATTTGATTGGTCAACTGCGGATCATGTGGAACTTCCACCTCTTTTTCCTCCACACATCCCTCACTCACATATCAGAGTTGGGTCGGGTTACACTATTTACAATATTGAATTAGCAATCCATATTTACATCCAATTTATATGTACAACTTACAAATTCAAATAAATTCCATTTATCAAATTTTAATACACATTTTGTGGCATTTTGTTGCAATTTTTAATTTCTTCAAGATATTTTCTTTAAAACAGGGATTCAAATTACCAAATCAGATCAAATTCAACTAAAAATTAAATCTTAATCGAATATTATTAATTAACCGAAATCATTATTTGGATTATTATTTTCCCATCGAAGCCCTCCGTCATTTAAATTTGAAAATTAATTGATAAAAAATATTTTTACTTTCACTAAAAGTTTAGAAGGTGGTAATCCTTGACGGATTATTATTTTATTAACGTTGATTTCAATTGCAATTACTTGTCTTAGCACTGGAGTTCACTTTTGATTCTTTAACCAAGGTTTGTTTGGGACTTAGTGCAAGGGATGATCCTAGGTATTATTTCGCAGAAGAATAATAATCGTTTTTAAAATCATTTCATGATTTTTAATTCAATACCGATGCCCATAGTTGACTGGGCATAAAGTTGGTTGTTTTAGATTTTTTGCATGAGCTAGGAAACCCTTTTACCCCGAGATGGCGGAATCATCGTAATGCGAAAACAAAGTTTTTATTTTGTTTCCATTTCCATTCCGTATTCCCAGGTTATTTGCACACGCGAATACAGTAGTAGGGTCACGCTCGTCCAAATAAAACAATCCTGCTTATTCCTTATTTTGGCTTTCATTTCCGAATGTGAAAACCTTTGACCTCGTTTCAACATCTTGATCTGAAAGAACCACTCTCTCCACAGCACTTCTGAAATGTTTTTTGTTGGTTTTTAAAACGTCGCTGTTATTCCTAAACGCCAATCAAAGTAATTTTTCATCGGATTTCTATTGTAGGCTGACTTTGTTTTAAAGATAAATTCAACTTCTAGAACCCATTGAATTGAAATGTCATTTTTACATTTTCTTTCTAGTTATTGAATTTGCAATTTGTGGCAATACGATTTCAGCGAAGATTTACGTGATTACATTCCCGAATCCATTGTTTCGTTTAATCATTCCATCCTGAATAGCGGTACACGTATAATTCAATACTTCATTCAAAATAGTCGTATTGAGCGTACGCTGGCAAAATCGAATCTATTCCGCATAAGTAATCCCATTGAACCTCTGAATCTCCTGCTCACCAACTTCATTTTTTCACACAATACAAAGTAGTTTTCTATAAATTACCCTCTGCCTCACTGCATTAATTGTGGTTTTTGTGGTAAAGAAAAGAAGGACTGCCGTCCGCACGAACGAGCGAGCGACAGGCGACCACGGAAAAACGCTGAAAAGGATCCATTCGCCTACCGACACGCGGTGGGGACTATTCCTCACTTTTCGGAAGAAAAAATCCATAGAAAACGGAAGATTCTAATGTTAAATTGCTCATAAAATTGTAACCGCGTGTTCGAACAATGTGAATGGCCGAGGGTGTCTGTCATGCGAACTTTACCAAATTCTATTCATTCATTCCTTTAGTGCCATTCTCAAATTTAAACAAAAAACACAACAGTAAATACTAAAGAAAGAAAACAGAAACAGATTCGCCGAAAGGAATATTGTTCATTTTCGACCACACTCTAGAAATTTGCAAAATGAAATGTCAATTTTGCCCTTGCCCTTCCATTGGTTCAGGGAGCTATGGAGCCTGGTGCTCTACTGAAATTGGACTATAATTTTCCATTTCCATCTGTCACGTAACGGTTTTGCATTGTTTTGATTCATCCCTTTGTATTAAAAGGGCTCATTCGCCTGCCTCCATCCATGGCGTCTAGTCGCTGGAGGAGGGAGGCTAATGCATCACTGGTAGTAGTGGGGTAATCACGGCGTGTGAATGTGAGCTCCGTTCATTGTTGTAAGTACATTTCATACCTGGGAGACGCACACTAGGAGTAGCAGGCAATAAAAAATATAAAAGTCATTGAATAATGGGGGGCGTGGCTCAGAACCAGGCAGAGGCAGGGGAGAGAGAGACGGGTTTGGATTCAACATAAATAAATATGATCATAAAATATGGAAAAGCATCAAATACGTGGATCCTGGAGGAACGCATTAACGTACGTACGTCTACTCACTGGAAACCATTTTAAAGACTAACTTAACTTGAGCTTTCCAGAATAACGAATCATGTCGGATCATGCAACATTTCGCTTTGGTTCCCTCAACTTTTCAGTTCCGCTTCAAAATCAGACACTTTTACAAAATGCACTTTTAAAACGCAACAACTACATCCCTCTTGCCTAACTGGTCCCACCGTGTGGGTCCAGTTTTTCACCACTGTCGGGCCGTCCAGAGAAATTTTAAAATGTCGTAGTAAAAGTTAAACAAATCCCAGTTACCTGGATGCAATCGCGTTACACATTCCAGGCCATTGTTGGAAGATGACGACTGGAGAATTCCACATCCCCCTCCATCCGCGTGCGGGCGGAATCTCTGAACCAATTGTTCTTCTTCGGTTCTAAAAGGATTCCTGCGGACAACACAGAACACCCATTTGTCCACGCGAGCTTTCTCGGCATTTCTGTAAAGGTGACACCGGTGGAACGGAAGGGGGCCAACTGGGTGTCACTGCACACTCCCATAGGATGTAACAAGGCGGGTAGCATTCTTTCGGTGGAATTACGCTTACCTCAAAGAGCAACAATTGAAAGGAACCGGAAATAAGGACAGAGGGCGATCACCGAATCTAAATTCTTTCTTCCAGTAACAAGACAGGCGGCTTCCATTCCTGCCTTTATTCAATTGTCAAATTGTGTCCAGCAATTGGCTTTCTTGTCGGCATTTTCCCAGTAGACCCGCCGAACTCAATTGTTAATGTAACAATGAGTGTTTGCTAGCTGGAAAAGTTAACTGGCGTCTAAATAGACGCGAATTCTAAACAGTTTACTTTTTTTACCCATGAGGAATGCTCCACGATTATTCCTCATGATTAATTGCAGAATGATAACTGTTATACCATGAATGATAAATAGTTATTGGCCCTTCCCACTAATGCAATTTGTCCATAAGAAATCCCCCTATTCTAGTGTCACTTAATCGAGTTCACATTGTCTTAAATTATCAATTCATCAAAACTGCATGAGCCTCCGGGCAGTACTGCCTGATTAGTCCAAAGTAACACTACTAATGGATTCTACTGCTTGAATTTGATTCTAAACTTGATTCGGTAGTGGTGGCGTCCACTTTCAATAGTGTTGTTAACGCTTGCCCACTCTAAATTATTCCAGGGTCCATTGTTGCCTCCGCTGTATTGTTACGCATAAAGTGGTAACAGGAACAAGTGAGTCCTTGCTGAAAGCTTCAGGAATGAAGCTTGGCCTGAATTAGTAATTAGAACAACAATGGTCAGAAATCATGATTGATCCCCATCGGACCCCTTTTCCACCAAATGGACTTTGATTCCATCTTGATGAGCATGGCGTCAGGGATAGAAGAGCTAGAAGAAGTTAAGGGATTTTTTAATGATTCTCCCGTTCTTCATGTCATGTCAATTGAAAAAGATCCTTTGAGACTGGTGGATTACCGGCGTGTGAATAAGGTAGAATGGGAAAGAATGGAGTTATTAGTTGGTATACTTGAGCTATTTTAGATTCATCTAGAATCCTCTGTCTGTCTGTCGTCAGTGAGTTGGCCGTTTTTAGCCGGGGTCCGAGCATTTGTAAGAAGTCTACTTTCAACAATTGGACTGGGGAAAGAAGATAAAAATCAGGGAACAGGGAACAATACCTGGGAAAATGACGCGGTGGAAATTACCATCAACACCTTCCTTTTGTGTGCCGGCACAAGAAATATAAGTGTGGCCAAGGTCCAGCATAACAAGCACTGAACAACGGCCACAGTTATTAACCTTGTAAACTAATAATCGCTCAATCTTTACCCCATTGTCATCTCCTTTGCGTCTTCCGGTCCTCAGTGGATGTCAAGGCATGGACCTTGAACTTTCTTCAGCCATTTTCTCATGAATGCCAGCAGTTTGTGGTTTTGTGGTGGTGGCCTGATTGAGAGCATGTTCGTGTGAAACGATTTCGGCAGAAGTGTCAGTGCGGGATTAATCAACCCTCCAAGTACCACCACCGCGGAGAGGCTTCGTTTTATTGAAACCCATTCGGATCGATTGGCAATTTTGGCAGGGAACAAATGACCGCGGCAGTGGTGGTGGTGGTGGTAGAAGGGGCAGGAAGGGGAAAACTATTTGACTCGGCATCTCTTCAAAGTGTCGTCGTGAATCCCTGAAAGTTGTCGCATCTTCATTGGATTCCTTTTCTCCTTGACTCCATTAGGATCGTTGGGATCGTAGAATGGAGGAAGATTTTCTAAAGACCGACATCCTTCGAGACGCCAACCCGAAGCTTTGTTTCTAAGAAAACTTGACTTTTCTCTTCTCATCTTGTCCCTTCAAGCTCCCAACCACGCCCCTTTCTTCCCTTTCTCATTCCCAATCCCAGCCAGACAATTTCCCCTGCCTTTATTTCCTGAACGACCATCCGCGGTGTACTGACTATGCCGCCGCTCCGGCTTTATTTAGCAGCCTCAAAAACTTTGATCCTTACCGCAGTTTCCAGCCCTGGTAAAGTCATCCATAGTGGGCCATTACATTTATTTACTTACGATCCTTACAATCTCGGGTAATGGTAATGGGGAAAGGTGTGGCGTTCGTGGTAAGCGCGGTGCGTGAGCACCTTCCCTACCTCGCAACCTCGCAACTGCAACCCTTTGCGAAAACGTTTACTTTGCTCAGCCATAACTAAAAGTTAACGTAAAATCAAACGGTTTGTTGGGGAAGAACCGCGGGTGGAAGGTGGGCATTTACCCTCCAATATTTTGGGCCAAGGCATCAAGTTCAAAGTCACCCATAAGGAAGGGACCTCGACCTTTACCAACAAGCTGTTACTCCCAAGGGCTCCCGGTCCCAAGGCTCATTTTCGAATGGAAGGAAGGAGGTTTGGCTAATTTCCGACACACAACAGACAACCGGCTCCACTTTCAGCGTAACTGGTACAAGTGTCTGGGAAATTCTTAGGTCATCGTAAGGTAACGCAAGGCTTCCTTCACGGTGGTAGTCTCACACCACCACCAAATCATTCCAGGTGTATAGTTAAGCTGTTAGGCGGGGTCGCTGACCAATATCCGCTTAGTATCCCCTTAAATCACCTCCAAAAGGAAATCCATAAAGTCATTTCCTCCGAATTTTGACCAAGTCCCGGCGCCGGAAAATTGCCAAAGGAGTATTAAATTTAATTAAATTTCTCCAAGGAAAAAGTCTTTTCAGGTTGGACTTAAAAGGCAACGTTTGAGGTTGAAAATTATATTAATTTGGAATAATGATTTTACCTGCTTTGTTTTCTGTGAAATGCCTCAGCCTAAGTGCTTCTGCTTTGGATAGTTATGGGACTCTGTCATTACTCAAATTAACAAGGCAGAGACATTCAGTTAAACTGGGCCCATGGACAGATCCCATCTCACTATTATTATGCCCCTGTTTCCTCTTGTTTTCTTTAAAACCTTGTTCTCCCGTCATTATTCGAGCCAATGGATTTTCAATTTGGAAGGAGAAAGCACAAAATGGGGGGTTGGTGGGGTTTTAAATGCTTTATTTAATTCAAGGAATCTATCATTTCAAATCTAAAAATGGGTTCCACAAATTTCTCGTTGATGCTAAAATAGTAAGGAGTTGTGGAAATTATAAGGAATTTAAGTTGAAAAGGGCGTTTTCCTTCCCTTACTACCTCCGCTTCGGCCTGACTTCCTTAACTTTTTCCATTATAAATTATGGGCAAGGGGAAGAGGGAAGGAATAATTTAATTAATTTGTAAGCTGGCCACTCCAAATACTTGCTGCAAGTGGCTTAATTTTTAATTTCGAAACCCCACCGCCATATCAATTTAAACTCGAAATTGAGTCAAAGTTGAAGGATTGAAGTCATAGTTTAAGTTTCGGGAACTCTGATTGAGTGGTAGGGAACGGGTTAAGTTTTTGATGTGAGTAATTTCCAATAGTTTCCAATCAGGATGCACGGTGTAAGTGGTAAGATGACCATGGGCAGTTTATGTTCCGAAATACGTTAATCAAGGAAGAGTATTAAGGACGAGGCGGTGGGAGGATGAGTCGATATCATATTTTTCATGTTCCTGTTCAGTTTTGGGAACCTCCCATAAGAAATGAAGGAGGCAGGCCCAACATGTCCTTTAAAAAAGATGATAAATAGGTAAATACTACATGGAAGCTCACTTCTCACAGCAGGCCACTAAGAACCCCCTTCTGAGCTGATCAATTTTTCAAAATTTCATTCCGTTTGAACCTAAAAAGGAATTAGGAAGCGCAAGTAATGATTCAATAGGCACTGCTTCGGACTGGCACTTCCAGGCCCCCTTACGCTCCCTTGCCTGCCTGACATAAGGTGTTGGCTAGATTTGGCTATGAATTTCTGACCTCTGATACAGTAGTTATCCATATTAACGTAACAACATGTCCTCCTCCTTGGGAATCCACTTTATCTTCCCATTCCATCTTAAACTATAATAGGATTCCCCTGAAAACAACTTTCTTCCTTTCGTTTTCATCGGGTCTTACTACACCCTCACATCTGCCACGGGAAATGGACAAGACAAGACTCGTATTTGTATTGTACAATCTTCTACTTGGGCCTTATCCTTCACGGACAACAAATTACGGGAAGGCAACTTAAAGGCAAGCGGGTGAAGTAAGTGGCCCAAGTGGAACTGCCACACTCATGGAGACACTTTAAAATATTTTACAACCTCGAAATGAAGTCACGGTTCGGGAAATGTCAAATGTGGCCCGGAATGCCTCTCTTCTAAAAAATTTGGCAGAAAACTACATCTTGAGTTTGGAAGATTTGGAATGGAAAGGCATACGGGGAGTTCAAGAAACTGAAAGAGTCGAATCCACTCAAGCGTCCAAACTTTCCTAATAATTCAAACCCACACTTCATTCCAAAAATTCTTCATTTCAAAAAACTAATTTTAACAACTCACAATCATAAAAAATCCACCAGAATTCAGCCGATGAAAAGTTTCTGAAAGTAATTTTATATAATCTCCAGAAAAAATTAGTTAGTTGAAAAGTATTTTACGAAGGAAAGGAGATTTATTCTCCAATGTTTCCAAAATTCGAGGAATGACCAAAGGTCGGGTTCTTCCGCAGTTCCAGAGTACCCTGCTGAAAAAAAACGCATTTGCTTTGGAAATCTGTGATGGTTTTACTGTAGTTCCATGGAAAAGTCCGTGGGGGAAAGTGGAAATGCGGGTATAAGTTCCAGAGGTTTCGTATAACTAATTAGTCAGTCCTCGCCTCATCTTCTTGCTCTTCTCTTTCATCTCCATTTTCTTTGGTGACATCTGAGGACCTTTTCCCATCTTCCTAATTAGGCTTTTGGCTCGTGGGGCTCATAAAATTTGACTCCCTTATCCCCATTATCTACGCAACTGCCACGGATTGAACTATCCGGAAAATGAACTCCAGAGAAAGGGCAAAGGGGGAAATCCGGAAGTTTTGGATTCAAAATTTAGATCCCTAGCATTGGTTTAAATGTAAGGAGAACCCGAAACTCCAGAATTATCTTCTAAATTTAATTAATTTTGAAATGAAATTTGCTAAACGCCATTCAAAGTCTTTCAGACTTTCCTGGGTAATTCTAAAATACTCGCAGATGCCTGTTACATTATTCTTTTCTGATTTTGAAAATTTTCGCCCACCTCCCACATTTTAAATTATTACCGAAAATCAGGGTTGTTATTTTTAGCGCTAACAACTATTTCATAGCGCTATTTAGCAATTTTAGCAAAAATTGGTGCTA
>JAQIWD010000556.1:0-19748 GCA_034694825.1 Anurida granaria
AAATCCCGTCAAGGCGGCCGTCAGTTGCTTTTATGGGAAAGTGTTGATGCGAGACGCTTCTCCTAGCGTACACGCTTTGTAATTTTAATTGTGTTTGACAAATTAGTTTTACCTTGCAATGTAATCCGCATCCTCGGGTAGGAATGGCATGTCGTTAAGAAATGAATGAAAGACGGAGACTGTGAAATCCCTTGTAGGCTCTTGGTAATGAATGGGTGGATGACAAATGGGAATTACGTCCCTATGAGGCAACCCTCCCTGGGTTCCGTTTTCTTAATTACAGAAAAGGAAAGTTCTTTGTTATTTTTAGCACTTGGAGATCCATTAAAATTAACGCTCTCTTCTTCTTATTAGCTAATCTGTCCACCCAGTGTCCCAATTTCAGCTTATCCTTCTAATCCTGTCTAATCCTGTATAATCCTGTATAATCTTATCTAATCCTGTATAATCCTGTATAATCTTGTCTAATTCTGTTATAATCTTGTCTAATCCTGTTGAAACTTGTTTTGTTGACATTGGGCAGGTGTCCGACACGCAAGTTGGCGTGACCCTCGTGGCGTAGTTCACAATTACTTTTTCTCATGGGAACATGGACCCACCAAGAACCTGGAAGTAGACTGGCTGGATGCCCGGAACATTTGTCGCCGTCACTGCATGGACGCCGTCTCCATTGAGACTCCAGCAGAAAACGATTTCATCAAGCAGAGGCTGGCGAGGGGTCGTGTCCGCTACATTTGGACAAGTGGGCGGAAGTGTAACTTTGGAGGTTGCAACCGACCTGACCTCCAACCAAACTTGGTCAACGGATGGTTCTGGTCAGGATCAGGGGCAAGGGTTGGGCCAACCAATAACAGGGCCAATGGGGATTGGTCACACACTGGCGGATTCGGACGAGCACAACCAGACAACAGAGAAATTGCGCAGGTAAACTTTTGCTAAGAAAGTATGAAATTTTACAAATCCCTTCTAAAACGCCAGAAAAAGAAAAGAAAAAATAGTGAATTTTATTATTAAGCGACACAGGTTTGGTTGTGGAAACTTATCGTGGATTGCTCGTGGTATTTACAAAATGTTATTTTATTTTTTTGCAGGGAAATGACGAGGCTTGCCTGTCCATTTTGAACAATTTCTACAACGATGGGATCAAATGGCACGGTGAGTTCCCACTTGGTCAATTTGCACACATTTTGCACAAATTTTACCAAAAATGCAAATGTGAATTTTTATTTTTGTTTTTTCCAGATGTCGCATGTCACCACCTGAAGCCGTTTGTCTGTGAGGATTCGGATGAGCTGATGAACTTTGTGCGATCACGAAACCCTGGTTCAAGAGTGTAGTCGTGTGACCCTTACCCCTTACCCCTTCGTAGAACACCATCTCCACCCCCGTACCCTTGTGATGAAACCCCTTGGAGCCACGAGAAGAAACTTGTTTTTTATATTTATATTAATCAATTAATTTAAAAGGAATAAAAACCAAGTAGCGGAAATCAATCGGGCTCTTCTGGGGAGCGGAAGTGATTTAAATCAATTCCAATTTAATCATCCGACCAAGGAAGAAGGTCAATTGGGGCTCAGATTCATCACATCACGCCAGTAAGGTGCGGGTGTAAACATGCAAAAACATGCTCCTCACCTGCAAAAAATGGCATCCAACTTCCTGTCAGGAAATTAGCGGAATAGGAAGAAGTGGGGGAAATTCTGGAGAGCCCCGTGACCTCTGACTCGTTAATGGTGACCACTCCCTAATGATTGTTTCTAATTGGTTCCGGTTCCCTCGAGTGGGAACCAATCAGGAACCTCCTTCCTTCCCCATCATCCATCATCATCACCATCATCATCATCATCATCATCATCATCTCCCCATTGTTGCAAATGGAAATTGAAATTTGCAAATTGCAGCACTCCAACAAAGAGATCCCTTTAATTACTTAATAAATAAAAGGGAGATTTCTAGTAGGGGAGTCAGAAGTGAGTGGGACACGAAAGACGCACGGTCGTCACAGCACAAGTTACGTCTTAACTGTACGACAAAACTGATCGAAATCAGCGATTATTCCCCCAGCGTCACCAGAATGTTGCGAATCCTAACAGTGTTGAGCCTCGTCTCTGCGCAAGTCCTCCTCACGAGTGGGGCTGACGATGAGCCCCGATTCCTGGCACTTCCGGATCCACGTAAGTCTCTGGACAATTCCAGTCTATTCCTGTCGAGTCGACCGAAGGAATTAGGCGTTAGCCACTTGACTAAACCGTAGCTAAGCTCATCTTTGGCAATAACTTTGATTGACGAAAGTGAGTTGAGTGTCCCCATTCTGTCAGGGGAAGACGAAAGTGAGAGGGAGGTGACATGGGGGGGGGTCCTTGACAAATGGTTGACGATGGACGAAGGAACACACGAGGGATGGGGCATCTTTCTTGCGACATGAGGAGACATCAGTCAGGCAGGCGTCCCAATTCGACTTAATGACAAGATGACTCCATCATCCCTTCCATGTCATTGTCAACCTCTAAAAAGTAGGGACCCATTCTAGCTTTTTGCTCAGAAATTTCTCATCAATTGCCAATAATATTTTTTGCAAGGGAGAGTGCCAATAGTTGACTAATTCCATATCACGCGAATCTCATCAGCCTTCATTCCCCATTAGCCCCCCGGTAATGGACTCACTCCGTAGGACTTTCCCCAAAGTCAACAATGACGAGACAACAATACACACGACACGAGATGAGGACAAAGTAGCACAACCACAGCAAAAGTAAACGACTTACGCAATTCTTCCACTTTTTGTTGCTGATTTTAATTGTTGGCTCTGGTTTACCCCCATTTTTTTGGCAGTAAAATGCTCCAAGAGACCCAAGGAATTCTTCTACGAGGGTCACTGGTACGTCTACTCAAACAACATTTCCATCTATAGGGGTCAGGAAGTAGACTGGCTGGAAGCAAGGAACATTTGTAGGCAGTACTGCATGGACACGGTCTCAATGGAAACTGAAGACGAAAACAATCTCATCAGGGTAAGCACTGCATTTTTCAGTGACCCTAACCAATTTCGTCATGTTTCATGATAAACCATGTGGATCTTCCAGGATTTGCTGGAGTCCCATAATCTCAAATACATTTGGACGAGTGGACGCTTATGTGACTTTAAGGGTGAGTAAATCCATTGTAACAAATATGTGACAGAAATGTAACGGAATGTAACAATGGAGTTTATTACATTGTGTTTGCATTTAGGATGTTCGACCCGACCTGATTTGCAGCCAATTTCCATAAATGGTTGGTTTTGGTCAGGGTCAGGTACAAAGATGGCCCCTACGAACTCCACCCCGAGGGGGTGGGAGCATCAACCTTGGTCTCATTCCGGAAACAGTGGTCGAGCCCAACCGGACAATGCGGAAGTGGACATAAACGGAACCCCTGAGAGTTGCATGGCAATGTTGAATAATGTTTATAAGGATGGGATCCACTGGCACGATGTCGCCTGCTACCATCCCAAAATGTTCTTTTGTGAGGACTCGGATGAACTCCTCAAGTACGTCCGAAGTACGAATCCACAATTGCCAATTTAAAATTCCACAAATTTAGCAAATATTTCAATAATTCAATAAGTAATTAAAATTGCCAATTTTTAGTTAAGTACGTATAATTTTCACCCAAGAATGAATGGAGTTTTGTGTCAGCCGAGTGTTATTCCGAGGGGGTTGTTTTATGCCTGCGTCTACTAAAATAAATTATTCCTATTGTAAGTCCCCTGTATTGTTCCCAACTCCCAATTCGGATGCTTTCCACTTGTACTTTCTCTCATTCTACAGTCAGGGGTCACCACCAAAAATTTAGGTCACAATCTGCATCCATCTTCTTAAAACAATGAAAAAGAGGAAAGAAAATATGAAAACCAAACAAATTTTCATCATAAAATTAATAAATTTCCTTCTCACATTCTTTTAGTTCAAGTTAGTTGCTTCCACTATGAAGATGTGCTCATGGAATTCCAGTATCACCTTAAAGAATATTTTGAATGGTCAGATAGCTAAAGTTCGTTAAAGGCCCAAACATCTGATGCAAATGTAAAGAGAAGTAATACTAAACAGTCAAGTTAATCTAAACAGTCAAATTAATCAAGTTAATCTAAATATCAAGTTAACCTTTCACATTAGTCAAGTTAAATAGCAACTCGCTCTCCATGTTACAAGTGTAATAGTTATGAGGAAGTAGTTCCACCAAGCGGTGGATTGACAAGGGTGTCTCATCACTACGTCAAATAAATCAAATCAATCAGTTTAAGTTTAAAAAAGTTAAAGTTTTCGCTCTTACAGTTACTTGAAAGTAACTTTTTTGAGCAGTTGTTCATAAAATGTGTGTATCCCCGACTGCCTTTTGTTCCTCCAACCCTCTAAACTTGGTTTTGGTGGAAAGTTAGGGTGAGAGGGAGGGGGTTGCGTTGACTCCGAAATCGGGTAGGGAAGGGATGACAAATCGCGGATTCCCAAGAATAGAGGGATGACAAAGGGAGGAGGAAGCCCCAGTCCCATTTCGGAGCTCCGGTGTGCCAGTGCCAGCATGACGACTCCAGTCTACTCCAACCGTGGCGGAGGTCACGCGGGAGGTCAACTGGTGGTCAGCAGGGGTCAGGACGAAGGGGAATGTGGACTAGTGAAGCTGTTTGTGGGTCAAATCCCTCGTCACTTGTCCGAAGTCCACCTCCGCCCTCTCTTTGAGCAATTTGGTCAAATCCTGGAGCTGAGTATTCTAAAGGACAAAGTGACAGGGATCCACAAGGGATGTGCTTTCCTCATTTACAAATCTCCGGAAGGAAGTCGGGAAGCCCAGAAACATTTACACAACCAAGTCATCCTACCTGGGGTAAGTCCACTCTCTCTCCTTTCTCTTGTCTCTCTTTTGGCTCTTTGGTATGGTAACCATGGATTCTACCCGGGCACTTTCCCTTTTCACCCGGGTAGAGCTCAAGGGTCTCCCTATATACCTCTTGGCTCTCCGGCTTGTTCGTCTCTATCGATCGGGGCAGTCGCCGTGGAAGGGAAATCAACAGAAGCCTCCTTGTCTCTGCCCCTCTCGTCGCCTGTTGAATCTCGAACCAAAGAGACCCTCCTGACCTCCCCTTCCTTCCACTGGGTCACTTCCTACGTTGTTCCTTTGCTTGGATTAATCAAGGATTTATTCCCTGAACAGATGAACCGTCCACTCCAAGTCAAACCTGCGGAAAACAATGGGACTGACGGTGGGGGGCGTGGGGGTAAGTACAACCCATTCTTGCCTGAACCTGTTGATCCAACAGGTGACACAAAGGCAAGGGTCACTGGCCCTTACCTTTGGTTCTAAAAAGTACCCAGCTGACTTCGTTTTCTTTTTTCAGAGGAGCGGAAACTGTTCATTGGAATGCTCTCCAAGACGCAGACGGAAGAAGATCTCAAGATCCTTTTTGGGGGGTTTGGGCGGATTGAGGAATGCACGGTACTCAGGGGAAACGATGGCATCAGCAAAGGTCAACTCCCAATCCAATCGCTGAATTTATGCCAACAACGTTTAAAATTTAAACTTTAAAATCGGCGATTTTGTGCCCATATTCCAGGTTGCGCTTTCATCAAGTTTGGAAGTCACGAAGAAGCCGTTTCCGCCATCAATGCGCTTCATGGCTCAACCACGATGAGCGTAAGCGTTCTTTGACCTTGACCTTGGGTGAACTTGAGCTTTGGAGCATTTTTATGAATTCGTGTTGGTTTGCAGGGTGCGAGCTCATCGCTGGTGGTAAAATTTGCAGATACCGAAAAGGAGCGACAGTTGCGTCGGATTCAGCAAATGGCAAATTCCATCAACACATTTACGCATCCACTGATCTACTTGCAGCCACAATTACAACAACAACATTCTCACCACATGAACATACTCGCCCAGCAACAACAGCAACAACAACAACAACAACATTACTTGTACTTTCAGCAACAGGTCAGTCAGAGGATGAGAGATGAATCGGGAAGTTGTTCTCTGGTGGGTCCTTTCATGAATTCTTGATTGATTTCCATTTCCAGGCGCTTTTGGCAGCGGCAGCAGCCGCGTCAGGTTCTCCTTCCTCATCATCCTCACTCACGCCGACTACGCCGGGTGGTGGATTGACCCCGACTGGTCCGCTCTTTTCAACGGGTCAAGGTGGGCCAGGGGGTGATGGTGGGTTGTTTGGTGGGACTCCGGTCCCACTTCTCTCTCAACAGGAATTACTCTACATC
Organism: Anurida granaria; assembly: GCA_034694825.1. Taxonomy (NCBI): domain Eukaryota; kingdom Metazoa; phylum Arthropoda; class Collembola; order Poduromorpha; family Neanuridae; genus Anurida; species Anurida granaria. The sequence goes on from JAQIWD010000556.1 coordinate 6,240, forward strand.
AATGACCCCCCACCCCCTTATCCCCCCACACTCTTTGACTCAACCTCCACATATCCCTTTCCTAATAATATTCTCAACATCCAACAACCACCATCAGGTAATTCATCAATCCACTCCATCCATTTTAAACTAATCAACCAATCAGGACGCTCCAATTTTAAAAACTAAATTCTCAATCAAAAATTCAACTTTTTTGTTTTTCATCCAAGAAAAAGGACAGTTTTGGGAAAAGTTGCATAGATTTTAATATTTCCGGAGACAGTAACTTTTCCTTTTGTTCTTTCTGGAGAAAGTGAAAGTAATGGAGCAATTCAGTCGAGTAGTGAATAACTTTCTCCAATTTCTGCCCCTTTTCCCCACTTTTCTCATCGCAGCGTGTTGCAAGCGTATGAGCGTGTTTCTGTGCTGTTTTGCACAATTTAGAACTTCCAATTTCCTGTTTCCGCCTTTACTAATCTCTCGTCTCGTCTCTTTTTCTTTCTTTCCTGCTCTGTTTCGCTGGTCCTGTTGCTTGTGGTGGTGCCTGGATTCGGTCCTCCTCTTCCGGTCTCAATCGCTGCTTCCTGTCCATCCGACGCTGTTGGCTGGAAAAGTGGGCGGGGCAACTCCGATATCGGGTCCAGAAGGGTCCAACCTCTTCATATATCATTTACCACAGGAGTTTGGGGATATTGAACTCATGAATCTCTTTTCTCCCTTTGGAATCATCCTCTCATCCAAAGTATTCATTGACCGAAGCACCAATCAGTCCAAATGCTTCGGTATAACCCCCTTCCCCCTCCCCTTTGATCCCTTGGATTTAGAATGATAACCTCTGACTTTGAATTGCAGGGTTCATCTCGTATGACAACCCAACCTCAGCCCAAATGGCAATCACCACCATGAATGGATTCCAAATTGGGATGAAGAGATTAAAAGTTCAGCTCAAGCGGCCAAAGGAATAAACCACGCCAACTTTAACTTCAAGGATCTCATCAGCATGATCTCATCCCCTGACCCCTTCTACACCCCCAAAGGGTCAGGGGGGTCAAGGGGATCTCACCAACCTTCAAGTATTAACCTATGCCAAGTCAGGAGAGAAGCAGAGTACACTTTTGCCAAAACCACGTAACCCAACGCCCAGTCCTCGTCATTTTCATCACCGTCGAAAGGATGAACTATTTATGAGCTTCTAACGGAGGAATTTTCTATTTAGAAAGAGAGGAAATACCAAAAGGAAACACTAGAAACATACTCTTGTACAAATTGGGATGAAATAATAAAAAACTAGTAGATAAATTAATACAAATTATGACAATAATTAATTAATTACCTACAACTAATTATAGGAATGACTAAGTGAGTGAGTTTATTGTGAGTTATGATATGACCTCCACCACCACCACCCCACCGGGGGACTACCAACAAAGGACAAGGACAGGACTCCCAATTCATTAATCAACCAATCAGAAATTAATTAGCGATTGTAATATTGCTGATTCTGTTGAGATTGCTGCTGTTGATCTTGGTTAAATGGGTTGAACCCACCCCCACCCCCTGGGGCGCCACCACCCACCCCTTGCTCCTCCAGCCGAACGTTGCTACCCACACGCTGCATTCCTCCAGACCCACCTTCGGGAATTAAGAGGAAGAATTAATTTGTATAAAAAACTGGAAGAAATTAATTTTTATCCAGAAAAATGAAGAGAAAGTGTGAAGGTGTACCTGGAACTCCATGTGGGGCCAGGCATCCTGTCTCTTCTGCCAGACTGTGTGGGTCTAATTCCGCCGGAAGTTCCCGAATGAAACCACCACTCTCCTTCCGGTAGAAATTGAGGAAAATGAACATTGCTAGGGCGAGGGCACAGAGAGCTGCGTAGAGACGAAACGTCGTAATTGTCCCATACATGGACACAAACAGTCCACCCACGATTGCCCCAAACCCACGTCCCAGTCCATGGTGGAGGAAATGCAACAAGTTCTGGGAGGCTTGGCGGAGTTCCGGTGGGGTGTTATGGGACAAGTAAGAACAACAGGCAGCCCAAACAGCTGCGTGGGTCAAACCTAAGTGGACATCAAAGAAGTGTCAAGGTCAAAGGGGTCAACTTTACAATTCCTTCCAGTAAATTAAGAATCATGGGACCCACCTTGAACAAACTCAAATGGAAGGACCCACCAAGGGTTCGTGAGAACAGAAATGTAAAGGAAGCGGAGAACATTGAGGAGGAGACCCATGCAGAGTACTTTCACGTGACCCATGGAGGAAATGAAGGTCGACGAGAAGAAATAGGCAAAGATCTCAGAAATGTGGTTAATCACGGAGGCTATTCCAAAAACAGTTGGACTACCACCGAACTCCTACAAGGTGTAATCGAAAACAAGTGATTAGAAGTAGGAATTGATGGATTGGGTGACTCACCTGTAGGTGCCAGAAGAGGAAAGTAAAGATGAGCCCAATCCCGATGCCCATAATCCAAGCAACAGCGAGAAATCCAATGCAGGTCGGCGTCTTGAAATGCTTGATGGAGTTCCACCATTCTGTGAATTTGGAGCGATTTGCTTGGGCAAAGACCGTGGAATGAGGAAGTCCAGACTCCCTGTCCGTGTGCTCCACTGAAATTGAAGTCTGGAGACCAATCATCGCTGGAGTTGTTTCCTTGTCCATCATTTCCATGTCCATGTGCTGGATCGGGGTCATTTCACCCAATTTCCAAGCCAGCTGGAACAAAGCAAGGCGTGTCACGTTAAAACTTGGGAGGTCAAAGGGTAAAGAGGGGCAAGAAAGCAAAAATTTGGGGTGGAACTTACAATGGTGGCCAGTGACATCAAGACGACAAAAATGGCAAAACACACCGTGTAATTTTTTTCCTAAAAAAAAATCAAAGAAACAAAGTCACTTCAGGTTTGCTGGTTTCCGCAAATTTGACCTCACCTGTGCTGGTTCACATTTCTGGACAGGAAACTTGGACTGATCGAGGGCAATGCCGACAAAGAACATGGCCAGTGCCCATCCGAGTGACCCAAACATGCGCTGATGTCCATATCGCTCCGGAGCAGCGTCACCCAGTAATTCCAGGACTTTCGCATCTGCAATGATGATGGCTGGAGATGCACACGCTTCCCCCATGATGACCAGGAGGAGCAACAGGAAGAAAAACTAGAGAAATTGATATTGGGTAAGAGTTCACTAGGTCAAGGGCCAAAAAATGTGTGTGTCCTTACCTTCCCAACTGCTTCCTTTTTGTAGACCAAGTTGGAGTAACTGGGACTGACCTGTGAAGAGAAACACATTTGGGGTTGACGTTCCCTGATTTGAATTGGAAAAGTAAGAGTAACCGACCCAATTATTCATTTTCTGAGGGTCATAGTTCATGTACTGGTCATTGATCTTGTAAGGGGTCATCCCACGTGGTTGTTTTGGGATCCTCCTTTTGACCCTCACCAAGGGAAGTTGTTCTCCTTCCTCAAGGGTCATCCCATCCTCCCATTCCTTATCCAGTGACCCAGGCTCTTCTCCCATTGGTTCAAATCCATTCTCAACCCCCCAAGGGCCCTCAATTTCCCGTTTCCTTCGATACTGGGCCACTTCCAGGTCCTTGAGGATTAAATGCGTCTTGTTGTTGTAGAGGCAGGCAACGGGCTCAGGTGGGATTGAGCTCAGTGGAAACGTCAACACGATCCAACAGACCAAGGAACCCAGCATGAGGAGACGCGTCTTGCTCTTCCTGGAAATCAGGAAAGAAAGGAGTCAAAGTAGAGTCGATGTCAAGGGTCAAGTGCCCTTTGATCCTATTCGGTGGTCATACCTTTGAGCGTATTCGACCCAGAGGGGTGCAGTGATGAATTCAATGATGGGGCGAATCCCAGAGAGGATCCCAGCCTGAGCTCCATTCAATCCAGCCTGTTTAAAATACACGCCCAACAGGGGAAACAAACTTCCAAAGGCGGCGTAAAAGAAAAAGTAAAATCCCTTTGCAACGATTAGTTCAGGCTCCAGGCCCCCCAGTAAAGTCTCCAGCAGTTCAGACTTGCCTCGGATCTTCTTGGTTGAGTCCTTGGGAGCGGGGTACTTGTTGAGGTCAATCTCGGGGTAGGCCGAAGGGTCCTCCTCATCACCAAGGGTACTCGTATACCCCCCTCCAGTCGTCGTCGTACTCCCGTAAGGGTTCATCACTACTCACTCACTCCTCCAATTCCAAATGAGACTGGAAGTTGGGGAAAAGTAAAGGAAGGAGAAAGTGAAGAGAAAGTTGGTTTGGAAATGGATTTTTTGGGTGTTGGTTTTCGGGTATTCCGGGTGCTGGACAAATCGATAAGAAAGACTCACCCAAATTCCCCCAGAACCGAAGCCCCTGGAAGATGGAAAAAAGGAAGGTCAAGAAACAAACAAGGCATCACCCACCGACCACAACATTTCACCCTTCAATTAAAATAAATTCAATTCAATTAAGACCTAATGAAGTCACAGAATTAGACGAAATGGAACGGGAATCAAGTTAATTGAATACTGCTGAACAATATCTCTCCATTCAAATTTAATTGATATAATTTCTTTGAAACAATTTATCGGCGACAAAGAATAATTTCAAAAAATCCCAAAGTTTTTTTTTCAATTTTGGAATTCTGAATAGACGAAATGGAAAAAAATTTCCAACTGGAACTCTGGGAATAATTTATTACTGGAATGGATTTTAATTGATGCCTAAATTACGCGACCCTTCGTCGTGGGAATTCTTCTTCCTCCTCCTCCTCCTCCGATTCTTCTTCGGTGGTCGTCGTGGGTTTCGTCGTAGTCGCCGTTGTCGTTGGGGTTGTCGGTGGAGGGGTAGGGGAGGTTGGGACGGTGGGTGGTGGCAGGGTAGTCGGGGGAGGTGGGACGTTCCACTTTTTCAGAAGCATATGAGCTCCTTTCTCAGCAATCATGATGGTGGGGCTGTTAGTATTTCCTACAGGAAATATTAATAAAATAAATCACGTATATTCTTGATTTTCTATCAACTTAAAAAAATTTAACGAACCCACAGGGACTTGTGGCATGACGGAGGCATCAATGACCCTCAGACCCCGAATTCCCTTGACCCTTAGCTCATTGTCAACGACCCTCCCGATGGAGCAAGAGCCCACGATGTGATGGAGGGTCAAGGAAAGATGCCTTGCGTAGCACTCGTAGTAAGCAGCAGACTTGAATTTCGGTTTCTCACATCCAGGGAAAGGGACGGTGGTGAAGCTCCCGTTGAATCGCTTGAATGTTTCTGTATCCTCAATCAGGGAAACTGCCTAAGGGTATTCAATGAATCAAGAAAATCCCCCATGGGGTAGGTGATGAATAATTGGGATGTTTGTACCTTCTGTATGGCTTCCACCATGACTTTTATGTCATGAGCGTTGGATAGGTAGTTGGGATCAATTATGGGAGGGCCATAAGGATCGTTACTCCCGAGCTCAATCGTCCCTACGGCATGTGGCCTTCCCAGTGACACAATTTGCAAAAATGATTCTGAAAACATGGCAAAAAGGCTGAAAATATTGAAGGAAACTTAAAAGGGCATTGTATTGGTTTACCCCTTCCTTCCGCATGTGCATAGTACTTGAGCATAAGTTCCTCCTTGGGCCCAAATCCTCTGGCCAGCTCCGCTCCGAACCGGTTACCCAGCGTCACTCCAGCCAGAATCACTGGAAATTTAAATTGCACTCTTTAATCACAGGATTGACCTTTGGAATTTGGGTTGCTCACGTTGAATATCCGGCCAGTCCTTCTCTCCAGCCTTTTTCGCCAGGGATGATGAAAAGAAGCCCATTGCTTGAGTTCCAGAAGTTGTAAGGATTCCTGGAACCAATCAACTCAGGTACTCAAGGGGTTCAATTTGGTCAAGGGATCTTACCTCTGCCGGTGGTAAAATATTCTGCGATTGTAGGGACGCTCACATCCCGATCAATTGAAAAGAGTGAAGATTTGTTTATGAAAAATGGTCCCAAGTACGTTGAAATCTGATGAATGAAAAAATAATTTTGCACAAAAATGGCTAATAAGGTTGGAGCAGATAGTTCGGTCAACGCTCTTACGTGATCTTGTAAATTTTCTCCAACCGGCAGATCGCTTCTCAAGTTAATCTGAAAATATTACACAATTCTTAAACAATTTACCCACTTGAATTAAAAGCGTCTTTTCTACCCCGTGTTTCAATAGTTGTCCTTTTGGCCCAACGCCCGAGAGTAGAAGGATCTTGGGTGAGTTCATAGCCCCAGCGGACAGGATGACCTCTTTGCTTGCCAGGGCGGTCAAAGGTCGACCGTGGTGATCATACTCGACTCCATAGGCTTTATTTTTGTCATCAATCAACACTCGCTTCACATACGCATACTTCCGAATGGTCAAGAGAGGGTTGTTCGCAATGGCAGGTTCAAGATAAGACGCGTGGACACCGTGTCTTCGTCCACTCTTGATTGGGTAGAAAATTGTATCAAATCCTACAACCAAAAAAGCACTCATTGATTAATATTATTTTAGAATTTAGAATCCATGACCCCTGACCTTCAGTGTAGTATCCATTCAAGTCTGCCCGTGGATAGCCAAGCTCCCCTCCTGCCCTCACGTAGTCCTCTGCCATGCCCGTGTACTCTGATCAAATCAAACCAAAAATCAATTCCTTGTCCAGGATTTGAAAGGTGGCTGGAATTTACCTGGAATTGTAATTGGGAGTGGCCCTCCTTTCCCCTTGGTTTTGGCTAAGGGATAAGATGCATTTAGATTCCATGACCAACGCAAAGTACCTTTCCTTACTTACGATTGTCCCAAGGACCATGGTAATCTTCGGATACTTTAAAGTAGGGTAGTAACTCCTCATAGCTCCAGCTCTTGTCTCCAGTGATTTTGGCCCAATTGTCAAAATCCCGAGGATTCCCACGGGACTGGATGAGAAAGTTCAAGTTGCTCGTCCCTCCAAGTCCCAGTCCTTGGCTCCAGTGGCTCTCCTGTCAAACACAACCGGAAAAGGGTCAAGGGTCCAGGTCAAACTGGATATAAAATGGAGTTCGTACATTGTTGGGTAGAGCAAAGCAGGAGTGTGCCTGCGGCACGGTCTTGTGCTTCCAATCAATTTGTCGATAATCTACAGAACAAGCACAAAACAGAACAATTTGATGATCAGAAACTATTTTCATTTGATCAATTTAGTCAACATTTTAAAATCTTTTCAAACTGGCATCACATCCTGTCACTTACTGAGGAGAAGAAGCGACATGGCTGGAATCGCTTGGAATGGATTGAGTCCGCCACCGGCTTCCAGGAGCAAAACTCTGTGATTGGTTGAGAGCCTATAGGCTAAAACGCCGCCGGCAGAACCTCCTCCCACTGGATAAAATAAACTTCTCAACACTTTGTCGTTTTTTACTCCAAAATGCTTGACATTACCGATGATAAAGTCAAATTCCTCTCCAGCATTGTCAAAGAGGAGGGAGACATTGTCAGTCAACTTGTCATAAGTTCCCCAAGAACTTAGGAAGGAGGAGAGTGAGGCAAGGACCTGGAAATCAAAGAAAGGAAGTCACAGGTGACCCAGGATCCCAATGCCAATTTCTTACCGTTGCAATTAGGGAAAGTGACCATCCTGATAAATTGTTATTGTACTGCATTCTTATTGTTCCCGGTGGTAAATGAAAAAGGAATTGTCCAGGTGAAGGCTGGAGGGAAATGACCTCCAGAGCAGACCCAGGCCCAATTACCATTAAAACCAGACGTGGGTGCTTGCCAAGTGCTTACACTCTGCGTAGCAATTTATTAGGAATATATAAAGATGACAATTAAATTAACATCAAGTAGCAAGTGGAAGTGGTGAATTAGAAAAATTAAACAAAAACTGGAAAAATGGATTCATCTAAAGGATATTAATGGGCGACAGCCTGCTCTCGACATTTCTCGGCACAGGCAGTGAGCAAGTACTTGGCATTTCCCTCCTGGAAAACAGGTTCCAAAATGTCCAGTTTACTCAATGCCTTCAAATCCAAATAGTCATCCAACTGTTCTCCTAAATGTCAAAGAACACAATTGTCTCAGTCACAGTCACACAATAACTGGATATATGAATCCCTTTATTTTAATGTTTAAATTTAATTACCACTGGCGATGACCAGGGACAGGAATTTGTAAAGCATGGAAGGGAGGATGACGTCGAGTGGATGCTCAATCCCCCACTCCCCCCAGGGCTCACTTAAAATCGTACGGGCAACAATGAGGAGACTGAAAGAAATCAAACCACAAATTAATTAATTACCAATTGAAAACTAATCCCTTAGACCTTGGACCCTCACCGTTTCTCTGCAAGGACTTCCGGAAGGAGTTGTGCAACTAGAGCTGCGTTCCAGAAATTCGGCAAATCTGGACTTATGAGGGGTGATGTGTAAATGTCGATGATCTGGGAAGGTTGGAGGACTCCCATACTCTTCCGATCCAATCCATGAGCTTCCAGCGCCTCATCCGGGAGTTCATTCTGGAGTTTGATGATGTCCAGGTTCTGATTGATTTGGGTGTACGCGGAAGCGTCGCCTGGTCCCTCAGTTCCTGTGGCCAGGAGTGCCAGTTTGGCCATGCAGAAGAAAAACTTTTGATCATCCAAACTCAATTCTTCTTGGTTGGCCAGGGTGGTCAAAGTTCTGGTAGCCCCGTAGAAATCGTCATTCAGCGTTGCGTGGTGCCAAGCGATGCTTGGGTAGTCCTACACATGGGAACATTCATTCATTACAAAAAGGTCAATTTTAGACTAAGGTCAACTTTAGAAAACTTGTAAGGGAACTGACCTTTAAGAAATCTGAGAGAATTGGAGCGTATTTGGTTGCGCTGAAAAACTCGACCAGTTCGACATCCTTCTTTTGTTTGAGGAACCATTCGAAAGTGAATTTAGGGAAGCCATCATCATAGTATTTCTCAAATAATTCCATGAACCCTTCCACACTTCTCTGTCCGTAGGTCACGGAGACGAGGATGGAGTAGTCGAGGTATTTCTCTGCTAGTTGGATCGCTCCAGCGGGGTCAAGGTTCACCAAATTCCCAAGAAGCGCCGCACGTTTCTCTTTGTATTCCCCAAGTTTCTGGGCGTAGCGACTCGACCCTGTCAAACTCTCCACTTCCTTTCTCAATCCATCCAGAATTAGATCAGTGAGTTGTTCCAGTTGTTTGTAGAAATCCATTCGCCCATCCTCAGAGTCACACAATTCACTGGCCGTGGCGAGGAGGTTCGTCTGCTTCATCAGTGCTTCTAGGGTATGTGACTGGACAAACCAGGGACAGACTTCGTGACCACTCTGATGCTCTGATAAGGATGCCAGAAACATCGTACGAATATTTCCAAACTCTTTGTTCACCAATTGACGGAGTTCCGAGAAGAGGACGAGGATGACTTCAGTGGTGATGCTGACTGCGTCCTGGATTGCCTTGGACTCTCCTTCTTGCAAGATTTCCTCTTCCAGGTGAACCAACGCACTTAGGATTTGATGAACACGGGAAACGTCCTTGAAGAAAATGTCATTGAAACTGAGGTGGGAATGGGGACGGGACTCTTGGCGGAGGGCAACAATGGACTTGATCCCTGGGTCAACAACCTTACGATATCTTCCACTGCAACCAAAATCCAATTAATTGCGTGACTAAATTCATAGTTAAATCCTTAATTAATTGAAGTCATTTAACTTACTCTGTTTGAAGAAAGTGGAGTGTCATTGCAAATCCAATTTTTTCGTAGGCATTGTAGAGGACAGAACCAGTCGAATGGATTTCATCCTTTACCAAAACTCCACTCAACTAAAACAATGGAATACAAATTGAGGAAAAACTGCCTGGAAAAGTTAAAGTACCCATTCCTTACCCGTTGCCAAACTCCAGTGACACGGAGGAATGAAAAAAAAATCTCAAACCCCTTCTTCTTGTCTGCCAAAAAATTCTTGATGAGCAATTTGGATTTGAGACCCAACGGATCCTCGACTTCTGCAATTTCAAAAAAAATTTAAAATCACATTTTATCATTTTTAGCAAAATGGTGATTTTCAGTAATTTTCGTGATCTAACCGGAGCGTCCAAACGCTGTGGCCCAACGTGGGTCTGCAATCGGAGCGTCGTCCACAAGTTTGTCACAGAGTGCCACAGTCCATATGTCAAGGGGATCCTGCGGTGTGAGGGAAGGTTGTCCAGGTGGGAAGAGACCACTGAGGATGTCCATACACTCATCCAACCGCTTCCCACAGAAATGGAGAAATGCTGACTTGTAAACATTTACGTTGTCCTCACTGAGCGTGAGGTCATGGAGGTTGTGCTGGGTCATGGAGAGGGCCAGGTGGTCTGGAACCCGAATATCCGCAAAAGTCTCATTCATCCTAAACACAAATTAAACCTTTAACGTTATTTAAAGGGTATTTTCGGTAAATCTTACGAGTTCTCCATGGTCTGATTGGGCCTGAGCATGGCCAGCCCAAGATGTGGGGTAAAAACGAGGGGGTAATTCTCTGGGGAATGTCCACTCCCAATGAAGGGTCCTCCAGTCCTTTCGACGTTGAAAGAATCCATTGAAGAATCTTCTGGAAATTTATCATAAGTAGAAGAATCAATTCCTAGTTATCTCGTCATGTTGTAGGCTTTCTTTTCGTAGAATTCTGAGCTGACCTTGTCCAATGATGAGGATTCGTTCCTGGGAGATCATAAAGGACACAGTGGGGGACGAGAGGAGCTTCCAGGCGTAGAGGGAGTCCTCTTCCCCATCCCCTTTCTCTGCCCGGTAGTTGACCAATTGGAGTTGAATTGTTTCACGGATTCTGGATGAAGTCCCATCGAATGTCACTGTCAATTAAACGTATAAAATTGAGTCAAAATAATCAGAGTTTGATTTAAAAAGTTATTGATTGATTTACCGATGCCATAATGGAGGAGTCCAGTGGCTTCACTTCGATTCAAACAGGCAGCCAAGATTTGCACTTTCGTTGCAACATCCGCCCGCATATCCAGCAACCAAATCTGAATTCCACGGAGGTCGCAATTCTCCTCCTGAAAATAAAGTGAAAGGTCAATTAGCAACTACTGGTCAACACGATGCCCGGGAATTGACACGATACCTGAATTCAATGGAGATTTTTTGGGGAAGAAGAGAAGGAAATTTTAGTGCGGCGCGCAAGTTCAAAAAATTTTCACAACTAAATTTTCCAGAATTACAATCTTTTTAAATTAACTTCCTATTGAAATTAATCATGGCGGACGAGGCATCAGCACCAGAAGAGGTCAAAGGTAATTGAATCTTATCATCTATACCCATCTGGAAACTAATTGTGAACTTTTGTCTGAATTACAGAGATCACATTTGAAGATTTGAAAGCTGGGCTTGACAAAGGTAAGTTAATTTATCAAGGTCACACAAGGTCAAGTTGATTAGTCTTACAATCTTGTCCTCATTTACAGATGAATTGGTTCTGATTGATGTGAGGAATCCTGACGAGCTGGTGTCGCAGGGAGCAATTATCGGAGCCTTCAATATCCCGCGTAAGCCGTAAATGTAATGTGACCGTCCATCTTGTTTAATTTCTCGATTTGTACAGTTACCAGCTCCGTTTAACCTTTGCCCTTTGTCATCTAGTTCCCGAAGTGCCTGATGCATTTAAGAATTTGAGCGATGACGAATTCAAGACGAAGCATAAATTTGACAAGAATTCCAAACACCTCGTATTTTCTTGTGCGGCTGGGAAGAGAGCCGAGGCGGCTATTGGCAACCTCAAGGGGGTCATTCCCAATGAAAACATCAAGTAATCTAACCTAACCTAACTAGGCCTTGAGCCCTGTCCCTTACTCCTTTGTATTGTTAATCGCATTGATTACGTTTGTTATTTGAAGGTTGTACCGTGGGAGCTTCATGGATTGGAAGGCAAAGGGTGGACCCATCCACAAGGAATAAAATCCCTCCGCCCAGTCTGCATTTCCAAAGGTCCGGACCAAATTTTACCAAATTCCAATAAGTATTGCAGCAACTTCCTAATACTAACTACCTTCACTAATACTTAACTTTGGAACTGGGAAAATAACTCTTTTACCATTTGGAACAGGATTTTAAAATAAACTTGTTAACTCTTGCAAAGAAATTGAGAAGATGCGTTTTGTCTTACCCAAATGTTGCGCTGGAATTGTTTCCGAATGAGGTCATCCATGTTGAGGTCATAGGTGCACTGCTGTCCATCCGAACTCAAGGACCAAACTTGGAAGTGAGTTCCAGCGAGGACGTAAATGTTGGCAGACTGTTGTCGACTGTTTCCATCTTGTTTTTGTAAGGGGACTGCCACACTCGCCCGTTTCTGGAAACCCAAATACGTCATGAAATAACTTTGCAAATTTTGAATAATTTTGGTAATCGTTTTTCAAAAAAATTGCTCACCGTTTCCATTGTTGAGCTTCCCATTGGCATTAGGTATGCCATCCGCTTACTCAGACCACCCAGCCATCCTTTAGATCCACAATTGAGGCTAATGCAGGACAAAGAAGGCTTCGTACCAGGGCCTGGTTTGATGAGTAGCACAGTTGCACTCGTAGTGGCCAAAATGCAACCCAGTGGCCAGACAGAGGTTAACGAATCACACTCTTGACCCTGGAAAAATAAAATACGTGAATGTTATGGAGCCATTCAGCTCCATACAGAGCTCCAAACACGTGACAACATGAACTTGGACGTGATAAACTTACAGGGAGATCTGCATTGATGGACACGGTGGCTGATTCATTGGAGATATTTGGCCAGAACGTAATGTGACCCTCAGGACTCACTGCTATGCATGCAGGGAGTGGAGATGGGGTGGCCACGATGGTAATCAGTTTGGCATGGTGAAAGAGTTCACTGGGCGGCAGGAGGAGCTCACGACAAGGGATTGAAGCTCTCTTGGCATCAGTGATGTAACGCCAAATGTACAAGTGTCGCTTGAAAACGAGCCAAGCCCAACCATTACGATCCAATCGGAAAGAAACACTCAGAGGATCTGAAAATAAGGAAAATCATAATAACCAATCTCCTAAATGGATTCAATTGAATTGCTTTGTCCAATTACCATCGATTTTGTTGAGAACGACTCTGACCATGGACGGGAGTGCGGCTCCAAAGTGTTCCAGGACATAGGATGCACCTTCGCTTATGACCACTTGATCTCCCTCTGCCCGCCTTCTTCTGCTTCCACTGGCAGTGGTACTAAAGCTGTAGCTAAATTTATAAATCAATCAATTCAATGAGTTAGCCATCCTTATCCTTCCAAAATGCAAAATTGTAAAGGAATTCTTACTTGGACATGGACGCATTTGGAGAAGTGAAAGAAGCATTCATGAATGAACTTGAATTCATTGTGTTTTGTGGGGTGACCAAGTACAAAATGCAGACGTAGTTAATAAGAATTTTAGAATTAATCAATTAATTCTTAAGTTTTACAGCAGAAATCCAACTTAATTTTCGGTCTTACTAAAAAGCACACCCCACACCCCTACACACCCCACACCACACACCCCAATAAATCAGCGATTTCGCT
>JAQIWD010000557.1:0-19720 GCA_034694825.1 Anurida granaria
ATGTTTTTATTACTCATTAACCTAATCAACCACTTTTCTTTTACTTTTCTGCGGAGTTGAGACTGATTTAGGGAAATCGATGGGAATGGAAAGTGTCATCATGTCAATATAATACATTCATAACAATTAAGAATAATTCTGAGGATGCCATTTTTAATTACAACTCACAACTACGAATGTGTCCATAACTAACTCAAACGCCTGGTGGTTGACCGATTGGTGGTATGTAAATAAATATATAAAATTAACGTAACATATTCTATATATTTGTCCACCTTTCCTTCGGTTTAATTTTGCATAATTGTATACAAGGTTCAATGATCTCAAATTAAAGTTACACAAACTTCCATTTAAATTTTAGTTTACTTTATATGAAAAGTGTATAAGGTTGAGAGGATATGCGATTTGCTATGTTTCCATGCTTGAGTTCTTGCATGTGGGCATAGACGACCCATAAGAAATATAAATGAATCAATATGGCACCACTAGCAATTGCTAATTTAATTCCAGAGAGATTGGTTATGATTAAAACAAAGAGAACGAGGGTCCCATAGCACCAAATACGACATTTCCACACATTACCCTAACAACAGATAATACATAAATATATAATATAATAATATTTTTTAAATTAAGGTATTGAACTTACATGTCTTGCACCACTAAAGAGTAGAATTGAGAGGAAGAAATGAAGGAGGGTGCCCGCTATTCCCAAGATCAAACTAACGATATTAAATGTTGTATCTAAAATAAAAACAAAATAATTCCCAATTAGTTTTCTTAATCATGTTGCGATATTCAAGATGCATATGAGTACATTCGGAGGATTCTGTTAAGTTTCCCTTGTCAACAGACGTGGCAATGGAGTGTAAATTCATTATGAACAGACCCAATCCAGCCCCATCCAGCACCTATTCAAAATAAGGATAATTAAATGTGATTAATTAATTTATGAGTTAGTTAGTGAACTAACGTACCATGCTAACTACAGCCACCATCTGTACTGCAAGGAGTAGACTGAAACAGCAGGGTCTCATGCTGTCCAACATTATGTTTTACAAACTTAAAACTAGAGTTACACTTAAACCTTGCCCAACTACGATTTGCTTAAACCCAAAGCTACAACTATGGAGGGAGCATACAGAATGGCGGTCTTAAGTTCATGTTGACCAAGTTCAAATGGAATGGACCCATATGGGTAGAATTGGACTTGCAATTTCTGATAAGATATAAAGATATGAAAAACATGTAAATTTATTATTTCCATTTACTAAAATTTGAGAGTGCCATAATCTCTTTGGATCGGATAATCCAAATTAATCAGTGAGAACTCCAATCTTATCACATGATTATACACAGGAGTTCAGTCAAGCGTATTTTATTAAATTCTTATCTGCACTACCCCATCCGCTTTCTTTCTAACTTTCACGTCAACATTTTCCATGCATTTACCCAGGCGTCGCTTTGATGTCTTGTACATTTTCTCCACACACATTTTGGTGTTGAAGGAAGGTAGTAAACTCCTTACATAATGTCCAAAATTTATGAATACCCTTTTCTTAAATGATGAGTCAAAGCGTAGTTTAAATACAATTACAAATGTAATTTTCCAAATTAACCAAAAAGGGGGCTGTGTTTTTTCATAAAAGTTGATGATATTGAAGTAACGACTTTGTCTGGATTGTGAATGAGGATGGGGAAAGTGAGACAGGAACCGCCAAAAGTGGAACATTCAAATGAAAAGAATTCAAACAAAAGTAACAAAAGAAAAAGAAACGCCTGCCTCCTTTCTCCGTCCGCTTTTTCTTTTCCTTTGTTTAATTTACATTATGCAAAAGTAGTTTAATTGTTTCGTGTCTTCCTGTACCATTGTCATCATAATTTTATCCTCTCCATGTTCAAGGAACTCAACAGGAACGGAAGCAAAGAATTCTTTGATCACTTTACAACTGCCATTGACACGGAAAGTAAGTCATCACTCATCACTCATCCCAGGCATGATTTTTATAACAATTGTATGTCATGAATCCCTTTTCCCTTGTAAATTTCAGACATCAAGGTTGTGTTCAACTCTGTGAAGAAAACAATTCTAAACAGGAACTTGGAGGAATTGATGCTGAGCCGAGGCTGAGATAAAAAAGACTCCTCCATCATTCAGTTGGAGGAATTCCTTTACTACCCACCAGGACCACGTAATCTAAACAAGTAAGTTAAACATAAAGAGTCTCGTCAGAGATATTTCATTACATGAATTTATTCATATTCATTCAATTCATTCATTAAAAAAAAAACTAACTCACAATTTTATTGTTTACATTCCAGTCCCTTACCGGATACTCTCAAGATGTTCCTCCTGGACTATGCAAAGCAATTTACAACCAGGATCTCTACTTCCTCTCTCCCAGTTAAGCCAGTTCAAATTCAGGAGGGACATAATGGAACTGACCTCACAGGTCAAGGGAATGTGGAAGAGGAACCTACTAACCTGCATCAGCTGACTTTAGAGGAACAAAGGGATGACAATGACAATCTCCCTTTACCGCACAAGGAAGAAACAGAGTTAACAGAGGAAGATAAAGGGGAGGTTCGTGGTAAAAGTCACGAGTATTTTGAGGGACTTGGACAAATTACCAATTTGGGTCAAGGGATGGCAGATGGGATCGTGTCTGCATCAGACACCCTCTACTTATTCAGCCAACGTCAGTTTGCTTCCCAGCCTCTCTTTCTGCATGACCGCGTTTGGATCAAGGCCCGGAAGTACGCTCTTGAATGGAGAATCTTCCAGATGAAGTTCCACAAGGATCCCAAGGTGGAGGAGATGGAGGCAAGGCAGAAGTTTTCCACTTTACCTCGGAAGGTCAAGAGCGTGACCCCAGCTGACATTGAATTGGAGCCATTGGCGACTGCACTGGGAGCAGGTTGTCCGAAGATCAAAACCACACTCGTAGATGTGCAGCTGATGCGTGGTAATTGATTAACAAAGAATATAATTCAATTAATTATTAAATATTAATTTTAAATAATTGTGTATTTAGGTGATTGGTTGAATGTAAGGACAGAAGTTGAGGCAACTGTCGGAAACTATTCCTCTGGGAAAATGAGCATTTCCCTTGTGGACAGACAAGAGGTCAAAGGGAAAATAACATCCACGGGATGGGATGGACAGAATCTCTACGCGGTCATCAATTCCTTTTGTTTCGTTCCTCCGTTTCTCTTGGCCACAAATCCTGATCTCGTCCAGGGGTCACTCGTCAAGGCCACCACTTTCAAGTCCGAACAAGGGAACTTTTGGTGGCGTGCAGCGACCATCATGGAAGACACAACAGCGTAAGTAAACACTTTACTTTTAAATATTTTCTGTAATTTCTTGGAATTTTGAAATGCTTCTTATTGTTGATTAGGGTTGGTACTGTTGAAAAGGAGAGACTGAGTGACCTGTTCAGTGACAAAATGGGAATCAACGTGACCCCTGCCCATGTCATGGATTTTGGGAAACTGAGGATTGGCTCAATGCAGGAGAGTTCCTTTAATCTACTAAACCCTCATAACTCCGAAACCCGCGTTTTACAAAGTGTCAAGATGCAAGGGTATCAATCCAGTGCCACTTTCACAATCACCCACAATCAGGAATCTTCTGACATTGTTGCCGTATTCCCTCCACACCAGTCTGGTGACTTTCATGTCAAGGTTAGTGAGATCACTTGAACTGATTTCGTAGGAATGTGACATGATTTCATTTTGTCCTTGTGATTTCCTTTCAGATACGATGTGAACCTCTCTTCATTGGGCAGACGAGTGACATTTGTATTTTTGACTTTGGAGACTTTCAAATCTACAAGGAAGTGCGCGTGCGCGTGACCCCCGAGGAGAGTCAGAATAAGTTGATGGAAGATCTCACGGCTAACCGAGTTCCCCTTCGAGAATACCGCAAAATCACGGCAGCCGAGCAAAGGGAAATTGAGAGGAAGCACGAGCCATTTGAACTCCCAGGGAGAGAGGTCGTTTCTGCAGGGGTCAAGCAGGTGAGGAAGGCTTTTTTCAAGACAGGAGCAGAAAGGATCCATGGGTATCCCATTCCAAACTCTGTGAAGGAAGCAGTAAAGAGGAAGGATGCAAGCATACTTTTCCATCATTTCCCAACCCTATCTGCCACTCGTGAAGAATTAGAGAAAAGAGTCAGGCAACTCACTCCTGAAAATTACACCGTAAGTTTTACTCGTTGTTTCCTCCCATGTTCCATTCAAAATCTTAAGTTTGCATGTTTGGTTTGTAGGAAATGTTCCACGCGGGTCTCTGGATGGAGGAACACTTCCACCAGAAGCGACGTCAGAATGAGAACATGGAAAACGTCGTCTTGGGCAAATCAGGGGATTTACATTTCTTTGATTTTCCAAATGTCCAGGATGTTTATCCAAAGTTCCAAGTGAATGATCCAATCCAATTTGTAGATCCACGCGATCCAGAGGGTAAACAAAAATAACTTTTATTTATTTCGTTCTCTTATTATTTAATCATTTAGATACTTAATTTTGAAATTTGGTTTTTCTTGGACAGCTAAAGTTTACCGTGCAAACATTGTTCGACTGGGTACATCCGCAATATTGCTCCAGCTCAACCCAGATTTCCCTGCAAGTTATACGGGCAAACCCCTGAGTGTGGAATTCCTCCTTGGGAGAAGGAGCTACAGGCGAAATCATCACGCAGTGGACAAGGTCATGGGGAATTGGGGAGCAGATTGGCTTTTCCCTACAGAGGTCATAACCCACTTCCCACGGATTACGTTCATTGATGAAGAAGTAACATCAAATGGGAATCACAACGACTACGTAAGAACAAAACACAAACCACACAATTTAGTTTTGATTTTATCTGATCATGTTTTCCATTTCCAGGAACTGGAACAAGAGCCCATGACTCACCTCTTTACAAATACGGGAGGGAGAGGAGGTTCCAGGGGGAGACGACTGAGGAAAGTTGGTGGGGGGATTCCGGCTGGGGGGATGCGACTACCAAACATCCACCAAGAATCCATGGATGAAATGCGAAAAAAGAGGGCCGCTGACGGAGGGGAACGGAATCCTGACCTTCCAGTTGACATGACACTCAAGTGGCAAAACAAATCCTTGAACGAGGAGCAAAAGTCTGCCATTCGGATGATCCTCCGAGGTCAATGTCGTCCTTGTCCTTACATCATTTTTGGACCTCCTGGTATGTAACCACATTCTTCCAAATTATGTCGGGTTTCGAAATAATTTCTTGGGTTTCCTTTCGTAGGAACTGGGAAGACTGTGACAGTTGTGGAAGCAGTTATCCAGATATTTCGACTGGATCCCCAATCCAGGTAAATTATTTGCATGTCCTCTTAACTCTTTTGCAATTTTGGATTTCCATGAACGTTTGGTTGTTTTTTAGGATTTTGGTGTGTGGTCCTTCCAATGCCTCCGCCAATCAAATCTCGACCTACTTAATTGAATATGGTAAATTCTGTCCTGGTGAATTTGTGCGTCTCCTTGGGTGGACTGCCGCTGATGCCTGTGCCTCCATGTCTGAACTTCTGAAAAACTACTCCATGGATGGTACGCAGATTCAGAATGCGTACATGAGTAGGATCATTGTGACCACATGCAACTCAGCAGCACAGTTCATAGAGACATTTGGAATTGAGGAGGACTGGTTCACTCACGTGTTCATTGATGAAGCAGGATACTGCCATGAGCCAGACTCACTCATCCCCATTACTCTCCTCACCAAAAATATTGAACCAGCACAGGTAGGATTCAAATGACAAGGACGATTGAATCATCAGGACAATTGAATCATTGGGTTGATTTTTTTTTTGTTTCTTAGGTGATTTTGGCAGGAGATCCTAAACAGCTGGGTCCGGTTTTGTTTGATGATTACTCTGGACACTATGGACTCAGGATTTCCCTCCTGGAGAGACTCATGGAGAATCCCCTTTACAAGCGTGGATTGGATGGGAAGTACAATGGGATCCTAATTACGAAGCTGATAAGAAACTACAGGGCCCACCGTGACCTCCTCCACCTCCCATCCACTCTCTTTTATGATAATGAACTCATCCCAGCATCAACAGACAACTTGGAGGAATTGTGCCTCCGCCTTCCCTTTCTACCAAAACCAGGAATCCCCCTTGTCTTTCAAGGGATTAAGGGAGATCAGTGCAAGGACTCTAACTCACCCAGTTGGTACAACCCCATGGAAGTACTTGAGGTCATCCGTTGGGTCAAACAACTCCTGGAGCACAACTGCATACCAGATGACATTGGGATCATTACTCCATATCGAAAACAAGTGAGACTCCTATAAACAATCAATAAACAACCTATAACTAAAACTAACAACTCAATTTCTTTGTAATCTTGTGTTTCAGGTTGAGAAGATCAAGGAGGCGCTGAGTAAGGAAGTGAAATGTCGCCCAATCCGTGTTGGTTCAGTTGAGGAATTCCAGGGTGGCGAGAAGAAGATTATCATCCTCTCCCTCGTCCGTTCCATGAAGATTGACGATGAAAGTGATTGTCTCCATCATTTCTACTTTGCATTTCATCCAAAAAGATTCAACGTTTGCATCACTCGTGCAAAGTCTCTCCTTATTTCCGTTGGGAATCCTCACGTCTTTGGCCAAGAAAACGTTTGGTACCAATTTATCAAGTATGCCATTCAGAAGGATGTTTACATGGGATGTGACCTCCCCCTTCACCTCAAGAGATTCGCAAGGAAGACAGACATATCTCCACAGGGCAACGGATACGGCATACACCCGAGATACGGACGGGATGACACGGACAGCGATGAGGATGACGAGTGAATGAGGAGGAACTCACTCGGAGGTAATTGAAGAATTCAAAAGTAATAAATTGAAGGGTTATAATTAAAAACTAAATGAGCTTGGGATATTTTTGAACTTTACTTGACTTTGTCTTAATTTTGAAATCCCACAATTCCATAAAGTGTTCAAATGTCCAGGGGAAAGCATGTTGCCCTGTTTTTAACTTATTCCTTGATTGTAATTAAGTTAAGTGTAATGACCCAACTTGTAATTAAGTTCCCATTTCCTCTCTTGGTATGCTGAGAAACACCTTAGATAAAATATATTTTGAGGCTAAAATACTTGGAAGAGGAGTCTGTTCCGAACGTTTTGAATCTCGTATTTCCTAACAATATTCTTCTATTTTCAAGTATTCTTCTATTTTTATTTACTAGATGTTTGATCCTTTGAATTTTATAAGTGAACACTGTTATTTTTAATGGAGGTTGTACAATTTCCTCATAATATTGTAAATATGCTCAAATAATGTTATAAAAGGATTTATTCATGGAGTTATACTCTATTTTATGATTTAGTGACTCTTTTCATCAATTTGTCTTCTTTTTCTCTTTGTTCTGAGGAGTAGGTGTAGTTTTCCTGTCCGTATAGAGGAATTTCCATAGAAAGTATGACCCTATCCCACCTAGTGTTGGAGCCACCCAGTAGACCAGTAGATGTTCCATTGGGGTTATCCCACTACACCCATATTGTAACACTGAGGCCAAGAGTGGATTCATTATCCCACCTATAAGGAATTGTACAAAACGTGTGGAAATTAATATTTCCCAGAATTGGCAGTCCTCTCCTAAAGTACCTGCCATGACGATGTAAGTGAAGACGGAAGCCTTGATGACGGGTGTTAATCCAGAACTCGGCATAACGTTCCCCAGGAATCGACATGTCATTCCAAATGCAAATGAGAAAAGTATTTCATAAATAGCAGCCTCCATATCATGTTTCTAAAAATTCAATTCAGTTAGAGAATTCAAGGGTAAGAGACCATGATTATTGGAATGTAAATGTCACCTTGAATGCCCAACTACAAGTGACTCCAGCAGCATACTTTGCGACATGCGCATCAGATAATCCAAATGACCAAAGATGTCGACTGAAATATGGGAAGGCGAGGAATCCACCGCTCAACTCCGCCATGACCAAAATACATCCGAGTACGCATGTCACCCTTCCACAGATCCAATCCTCTAGTACGACATAGGGACAGGCCTTGATATGAGTCCAGAAGTGACCTCGCCAGAGGCTCACCATGAACAGAGGTGTCGCACTTCCTAGCGTACCATGAGTGCCCATAACTGAATAAGAAGAATTCATGTTAAAATTCCCTTCATGACCAAAAGCGTTTTAATGAAATGAACTTACGAATTCCTCGCTCGAAAGCAACCGCCATGAGTTCAAAACATCCCACAAACTCCAACAAAACTCGAAGGAAACTACAATGTTTGGAGGGTACCACTAAAATCAGGAATTGTCTGATTAGTTGAGATGTGCAAAGAATTCCAAGGATTGTTCCAACGGAGACTAGTAGGTTATTGTCCATTATCAGATCCATCTCTCTGGATTCCTTTTGTTTTAATCTGTAATCAATTACTCACACTTGGTAAAACTACTAAGGATAATTCAATTAATTTCAGAAAACAGCTGCTGACTTTTACAAATAGATGCAATGCTCCTTACATTTCCATCTGGTCAGGCAGGTTACTTGTTTTTTTACTCCAGAATTCCTTATCACGAGAAGTGGTGAGTGGATGTGGATTGGGCAGAAGGATAAAGTCCATTCAATTCACATCCAATGCTAATGAGTATCCATTGTCAGTGTCATTCACTAATTACACAATGCTCCTTGTCTCTCCTCTAATTAGGAACATAATTATGCTGGAATCATTTGAAGTAATTAGTAGCCCAAGGTGTAAGTTGATTAATAAAATCTGCAACAAATCATCCAGTCTATGAAACTCGCAAAATTGTCCAAACACCGACCAATATTGGAAGTTGTGGAAAATAGAAAGAGTAGTTGGTGTTTCGTTAACATTTGTCAGGATTTATTCTTGGTACAAAAGTTAATTTTCTTATACAAAACCATGAGAGTACTTTATATCCAATTAAATATAAATCCAGATAAATGTTGAAGACCTCCTGGATAAATATGGAATCGTATTTTAGACACTTCAATTGCACCTTGGAGTTGGACAAACACCCGTTAGTTGTAACCACCATCACGGTATCCACCTCCTCCGCCACCCCCACGGGAATCACGGTATCCACCTCCTCCTCCGCCACCCCCACGTCCACCACGGTAGCCACCACCACCTCCTCCGTAGCCACCACCACCACCTGATCCTCCGTAGCCACCACCACCACCTCCGCCTCCTTTATTAGCTGATGCATAGTCCACTCTGATTTGTCTCCCATCAAAATCTTGATCATTCATGGCTCCCAGAGCAGCATCTGCTTCGGCACGACTCTCAAACTATGAAATAAAATCAAACAGTGATTAATTCACTAATTACGAACTAACAGTCGAATTTAAACAGCTGATTGCTCATTATAGGTTCACTTACCGTGACAAATCCAAATCCACGTGATCGTCCAGTATCTCGATCCTTGACGACGACTGCATCGAGTACATTTCCAAATTCGGAGAACTTTTTCATCAGATCATCAGATGACGTTTGAAAATTAAGACTTGCGACGAACAATTTATTCTCTGAATTCGCCATGATTGAATTAACAGTCGTGGCAGATGGATTCACTAATTGAATTGAGCAAATTAAAATGTGGGATTGAATTGAATTGAAGATTGAAGGGGAAATGACAAAATGAAGACTCTTTTCCTATGCCTATGCTGATGCTCTTCTTCTACAATGAACCTACCGGAGATTATACGCTTTCATGCGGTTTTTTTCCTGTCCGACAGTTTGGGCATGTCGCGGAATAATGCGGCCCAGAGCGTGAGGTGAGGACTCATCTACCCCCAAGTCGCATCCCCCCACTCAGTCGCAACACTTCAATCGCCTTAGGCTAGGTTAATTTAAGTTAGGTTAGGTTAATACTGAAATTTAGCACCCCTTCTAACCTAAATTAACCTATTCCAAGGCGTTTGAGGTGTGCGACTGAGTGGGGGGATGCAACTTGGGGGGTGGGAGTCCTCACGCCCAGAGCACGGTTGAAAAGTCGCAAGATTTTACGGCTCGCGTCAAAGTAAGTATGAGCGATATCCTAACTGCTGAATTATTAAGCGGCTTTTTTGGTTGAGACGTTATCCTCACAATTACATTCGAACGAGTCTGGTTTATGATTATTTTCCTTCAATCTTGAGTTATTCAAAAACCCATTTTGAAAAAAGGCACAATCTGCGACCCTGGCTGCACGAATCCAATCACTCACGGCCTCATGTAGTACTTGATTTTGGCGCACTTTTAAAAGTAACCTAAGCTTAACATAACCAATGCAAACTTTAAAACTTTAAAAATGATGCAAAATTACAATTTTACAATTTTACTTGAGACAGTGAGCGATTCAAAACGTCCATCCGAGCCGGTTGATACGGGGACCACGCTAGACGGCGATACGAAGGGCCGCATTTATTTATTATGCGATTTTGGGTCCAAAATAAATCGGCCGGGGTCGCATGTTAACGCGACCCCACCCGCGTTACTTTGCGTCCGGTTGCGACTGTGCGATGCATGCTTGGCTTGGCTATGCGATGAAAATTACAAACGGGATTCCCATGCACTCACCCTGCATAGGAGAAACAGAAAAGGTCGAGTTAATGTTAGGAAACAATCCCAGATGGAGCGGACGTCATCAATTTCTCTTTTTCAAGCAACAATTTTATTAAATTCAAAGAAAAGAAAAAATGAAATTAATATTTAAAATTACAGATGAATTTAATTAAAATTGATTTAGATTAGATGCAGCAAAATAATAAGGAACTTATGCGAGAACTAATAATTTAAAGTTGAATTATTTTACTCAGTAGTTTTAACTTTTAATTAAAAGTTTTGAATAATAATTATCCTAATCTTTACTTTTATTATTTACTTTTATAATTATCCAAGTACCAGAATATTATTAAATAGAAAATACTTATTACATTAAACTGGAAATATTTACATGTGTTCAAACTTATTCCTCCGTCGTTGAAAAATTCATCCGAATTCCATGTTCCCATTTTCCAAAGGATTCTTAGTCTAACATTCCAGTCTCTTTGCACTTTTGATTTCACTTGGATTGTATAGTGGATATTAATGAATTGAAACTCAATTTGGGCGAGTCCAGTTAGTTGAAGAATATTCTGTGCGTACTTTGCATTTGAGTCGTGGGTATTTCTGAAGTAAGCGTGATAAATTCTTCCTGTTGTATGCGAATGCGTGGCCGACATAAAGGAGAGTGAATAGAAGAACAAGTCGAAATCCAATGAGAACCCAACTCTGTGCTATTAATTCTCCAATGAACATTTCCATAACTGAAATCACAACGAATGGAGTTCCCACAAATATTGTAAGCTTGAAAGATGTCTTTAATCTGGAAATATTGAGTCATTAGTCCAATTAAAAATGTCTATATTTCCTATCTATATATGTCTTTGACTTACTGTTTTCCATAACGTTTCTTAACAGTGCTCGTAGCCATTTTGATATCCTTCTGATGTTTCCTTATGACTATTACCATTATCGCAAGGAAAACGATTGAGAGAACAAAGAAGGTTAACTTGACGATAACTGTTGGGAGCGAAGTAGAAAGTGGTGGTTCACATCTCCGATCGCCAGACAAAAATTTCATATCAATTGGACCATACAACTCATCCCTGTTCAAAAACAAAACATTAACTAGGAGCTATTTTGAAAATGTTCCAAAAATCCACCATTCTTACTCACCATAGGAAATTGTGTTTACCTGTGAAAGTGTGTCCAAATAAGCTCACCAACACCAATAATCACAGGGATTCCCCATCCAGTAAAACAGTAAACTGTCATACGAATATAAGTTACACTTTTATCCATTTTACGATTGCATGTCCTGAAAACAAATTATACAATGAGATATAACATATATTTTTATATGGAGATAATAAATATATAAATATAAATATATGATTACAACATAAATATATAAATATAAATATATGATTACAACATAAATATATAAATATAAATATATGATTACAACATAAATATATAAATATAAAATCATTTTACCAGACGGTTCTTAGCATGTCGAAATGTGTTGTTGCCCATGTTGAAAAGCAGGCAAGCTCCGTAATTTTCAATGCAACCCCTATGGAATTAAATTTGGAATTTTGTTATCATTATAAATGAATAATAATAAATAGAAAATGGTAGTTACCAGAAATGAGACAGAATGCGGAAGACGTGATGCGTAGTTCATCTTCATAAAGGAAATTGTAAATTCCAATGAAAACATCATCCACGCCCAAAGCCATGAAGAATGAGCACTGGGCCCAACCAGAGACATTTTGTAAGTTCCAAAGTAGTAAGTATGGGAGAGTAATAAGGAGTGAAATTATTCCTTGAACTCCTATAATTATCCCATGCATTCTACGCAACAGTATCTGGAAATTAGTCAATCAACACTCAATTTCTAATTTGGTTGATTTATAGTTAATTTCTGATTACGTAATTGTCGTATCCTCCCATAAAAATGTTGCAGTAAAATAAAACATTCATGTCCTTCAAGTCGCGTCCAACATTTCCAGCGTCAAGAGAAGAAAGAGTGTCAAGGCACATAAAGTCAAGGGGAGTCACACTCATCCAAATGGGATGAGAAAAATCAAGTACCATTGAAGGGCCCACTTGCAATTCTCCATTTTCCATTACTTGAAATCTGAACAATCACACAGGGGATGCATAAAATCAATATGCTTATTAAAATTGATTTGTTAAAGTTCTTAACATTTTATGAGTTGGATAATTGATGAGAATATTTTGAGTGCAGTTTCCAAATTCTGTCCAAGTGGCTCCAGCGGCTTCATTTAGACAAACATAATCCCCATTCCTTGTCATAATTAACCTTCCATCTCGTCCACAACATGTTGGGATTGACCCCAGTCTTGGATGCCCCTCGACTGGGCTTAAAATTAAAAAAAAAAAATGTTTAGGTTTGACTTGAGTCAAGGGTTGGGGTCATTGGGAATACTTGGAGTTTACTTGGATATCCAGGGTCTGGAATTGTTGAGAATTGATTTTGATTCATTTCCAAATTCTAAAATGTGAGACTGGTCTCCGTCAGTATTGTCCAGCAGACCTTTGAAGGAGTTTACTACTAAAATCCCTCCAAATATGTAAAGTGTGGAAATTAAATGAGATTGCATTTTCATTCCCAAAATTAAAATCCAGTGCTAACGAACTACGTTTATGAATTTCTACCAACTGTAATATAGACTATAAACTGATTATAATGAATTGAAGTAAAATATACAAAAACTCCAATGTCATTTTTTAGAATGAATTCTAAAATTCACCCCACTTACAATTAGAAACTAAGAATTTCTTATTAAATAGGTCAAAGGAATCATTTCCGTTGTTTTCATTTCTGGTTTCCTTTTAAATAGGAAACTAAAAGTGTTTATTTATTCATCACGAATTGGTACATGCAAATTTATTTATCCATAAAAGAGGATGCTGAGTCAACCACCACAAGATCACCAAATGACGCAACATTAATAAATTCATAGAATTCCATTGGTTTGAACCTACTCCTCCCAGAAACAAACGAAGCATAAAAAATATTTCATGCTGAATGATGGAAATTCAAAATTCCGAAAGGGACAGTTCCACATTGTTATGTGGAAAGACAGTTTTGCAAAAACAAAAGTATGAGTTTTATTTTGTATTTTGTTAGTCTTAAATATTCATCTTTTATTCAACCAAGATAAATTTTGTTGCAGGTGTATTATAACAGAAGAGCCATAGCACCATATTTAGGACAAGTCCAGCAGAGGTGGGGTAGGGTTTTAAGTTTTCTAAATAAATTAATCCCGAGTCTGCTTATTCTAAGGTTTAAATACTTGTTGATAATACTTTGATGAAATAAGTTCCAAGGTGGTTTTAGATGTCTGTGGGTGGTAGATAAAAGTCCCAATGTGGATGTCTTGTCTCTGATCTTGTCAATAGGAAGATCCCAGTGAGGAGGAATAGGAGAATGCACAACATCACTTGCAAATGCGTCCTCTGCTTCTGCTCACTTTCAGGGTCAATTGGAAGTGCACCCTCCAGGAATTCCATGGCTCCTTGTATTGCCCTCATTCCAGAACGGACCAACGATCTTCCCAGGCGCATTCCAAGGTCAATCACATCATCATCCTCTACGGTTGACCCACATGGTGGGACACTCCGTCCAATGGGTTCCAGTGGTGGGTCACCCTCTCCTTCACCTGGTCTCCCATGTCCACTTGGTCTAAGCAACAGGTCATAAAATGAATCTGGAGGGATTGACGGGATGGTGTCTCCTGCCCTCTGGAGGTTCTCTGTGGAAATCCTTGTGGTATGGATAGATGGCACAGACAGTGGATTTGAAGATGTTAAATTATCCACCTACAGGAAAGCCCAACCATCATCATCAGTCAATGGGTCAAGGGTCAGTGGCCTTAGAAGTGCTTACCTCCAAGAGTGGACTATGAATGTGGTCCATTGTGAGTGTCCCAGCACACAACTCTCTTACTCTTAAGAAATCCACTTCCAGCTCATCCAGATGGAGCCGAGTTGGGAAAATCAGCTGGGTTGACCCCTCCAGGGGGCTCACAGACGCCCTCTCGAGGTCACACGGAGGAGCAGGTTGGAGACTGTTTAGGTGTGGAGATATAGGAAGGAGACTCTCTCGGGTCAAGGTCAAGTCCCTACCGTCCCCTGCATCAACAACCCTCTCTGATTCTCTCCTCTCTTCCCAGCAAATCTCATCCACGGAATCTCTGAAAAAAATGAACAAAGGGGCCATCAGAATGTCTAAATTGTTTTGAACATGACATGTTTGACTGACGCCAATTTGTGAGTCCGTTCCACCACTTCTTCCTCCTCGAATGAGCTAGGGGGGTTGTTGTAGTCAAAATCCTCTTCACTCAGGGGGTCGGTTTGTATTCCCACCCCCGTGGTCTCTTCCCCTCCTCCGAGTAGTGAGATATTTTTAGCAGTACATACTTCTTCCACCACTGCCCTCTGAGTGGCTCCATCTGTTTTCTCCTCATCTTCCCAGTTGGCATAGTGACTCACCCCCAAACTCCTCTCCACCCTCTCCTGGTCCAAATCATTCAGGGGGTACAGGATGGTGGGGCGTGGTGGTCTTGGGGGTGGGGGGAGGGGCCGGTCACGCATGACCCTACTACTCGGTCTCACACTCTCCCCACTATCCGCAGTGACCTCTTGACCTTTGCCTCTGACCTTCCTCGGAGGTCTTTTAGGTCGTAGGGTTGAGTAGGTCCGATGTGGTCTGGAGGGTGGGACGATGTGAAAAGTACGTGGAGTGAAACGTGGTAGGGAGAAAATGAGGGCAGAAGGTGGCGCCATCTCTCGACTTCTCCTCTTCAGGCTGTTCCCTTGTCTCCCATTCTGTTTTTGCTTTCGTTTCCTTCGGGGTACGGTGGCAGGGGGTGGTTGGGGTGGAGATTTTTCCACGTGTGCATACCCGCTCCCCTCATCCTCCTCCCCATCCAAGTAATCTTCAAAATTCTCAAAGTCATCAACCTCTGATTTTGGCGGTTCTTTTAAAATCTCCCCTTCAATCCCCCAGTCATCAACAAAATGAAGCTCAATTTCTTTGTTTCCTTCAAAACTATCCTGTTGGATTTTCATTGATTCTTGACTCTTGGCAAGATTTTTCTTTGATCCTCGTTTGGGTGGGATTGGACTCTCACCTACGTTCCTCATTTCCATGAGAACTTGTGTCAATTCCTGAATCTCAATCTCATCTTGCCCCCTCCAATCCTCCCCACCCCCAACAGTGTTGTAGTAAACCCTGGGTGGGGGTGACTTTTCTTTCTTACTCCTCCTTGGTCTCGTAGGTGGTGGGCTTCCCCTTTTGACCTCTTCATATCCTCCATCTTCCTCCATTTTGTCCAATTGAGCACGCAGGCGTCGCATCCCTTCATCTTCCTCCTCCTCCTCCTTTTCATCTTCATTTTCAGAGTCTGATGGAAATGGAAAGAGTGGCTCCCCCTTTTCTTCCTCCTCCTCCCCCTCCCCCTCTGACTCTTCCTGATCCAACGATTCGACGTAAGTGGAGACAAAATGTTGCGGCTGCTTCCGCTTGGGGCGTTCCGGTGGAAAAGTTTGAAATGGCGTCTCTGGTGGTTTCCTCCTGGTTGACCTGGTTGACCTACTTGGCCTGGCTGGTGGCGGAGTGTCAAAGGCACTCAGGGCGTTTACATGACTAGGACGAAATGCCTCCCTTAACTCCTTCACCAGAAAACGATTGACTTCCACCGCATCTTCTCCTTCTGACAGTCCACGCTCACGTAGGAAGAATTCATCCGAATCAATTTCTTCCAAGACGCCTTGACCCCTTGACCTTTGGACATTCACGTGGACAGAAGAGGAAGTCATGGAGGAACACTGTGGGGACTCACAACCAGAAGATATCTCATGCCTTGATGCATTTCTTTCCTCTGATTCATCTCTGCTCGGTAGGTGGCGTGGGGATTCCCAGTCACGATCCGCGCGTCCGAGCAAAATACTTCGATCCAATTGCACGTTTTCATACTTGGTTAGTCCTTTTTTCCCGCCCTTTTTCTTCTCTACGGCTACAATCACTGGAGGCGGAACGTCAGGATGGTCA
Organism: Anurida granaria; assembly: GCA_034694825.1. NCBI lineage: Eukaryota > Metazoa > Arthropoda > Collembola > Poduromorpha > Neanuridae > Anurida > Anurida granaria. The sequence continues at coordinate 16,631 of JAQIWD010000557.1, forward strand.
CCGCTGTCATCCTGCCGAGAAAACAACGAAGAACGTCAATTTTGAAAAAGGGAATGAAACTGAGATTTCAAAATTCACTGAATTTTACCGTGTCTTTTTTGAATTTCCGTTTGAATCGAAATACTTTGGGAGTAGATGGCGCTGAGGTAGAATCCTTCCGTTTCTCTTTTTCTTCCTGAGCTAAACGTCTCGCTTCTTCCTGTGCTCTCATTTCATTCATGGCCTCTGTATATTTTGCACTCATCCTCTTCCCAAATCCACTCACCCCTTGTTTGACCCTCTTGGAAGTTTGCTCAGCAACGGACTTTGACCTTTGACCCAACCCCTTCAGTTTTTGTCCAATTGGCTTCCTCCCCCTTTTCCTACCACTCTCGACATCTACTTCATCTTCCTCCTGTCCTTGCGCAGAGGTCGACCTACTTGGTTCCCACTGCGCATGCGTCTCAGAGTCAAACTCAACTGAGGGTTGAGTGACCAGAATTTGTGGCTCAGGGGCTATTTGGTACGTTTCCATGGCTTCCAGTTGTGTCTGGATTTCATGTCGATACTGGGTGGCCAACTCCTCCTGTGGACTTTGGGTGAATTTGAATGTTGGCGGGGATGGGCGTAGCGGGGGTTGTGTGGGGGTTCTTTTGAATTTTTTGCTGCAGTTGATGTCACCCAATCTCTTTTTAAAATATTCCATTTTGGAAGATTTGGGAGTTTTTGGTGTTTCTTGTTCTTTCAAAATGGATTCCATAATTTCTGCCTCCAATTGATCCAATTTCAACTCTTCCTCTTTCTTTTTAGACGTCTGGGCCGCCTCCCTTTCTATTTCCACTTTCATCTTTAGCTCTTTGTCTTCGTTAATCTTTTTGGATTTTAATTCCTCAACTTCCAATTTCTTCATCAATTGCAATTCCTCCAACTCCAATTCTTTCAACAATTTTGCTTCTGCTTCCTCTTTCAACTTGCGTTGCTTCAACTCCTCCGCTTCCTCATGCTTCCTCCGCTTCAATTCCGCTTCCTCTTCCTGTTTCTGCTTCTTCAACTCTACTTCTTCCTCATGCTTCAGCTTCTTAAATTCAGCTTCTTCTTCCTGCTTCAGCTTCTTAAATTCAGCTTCTTCTTCCTGTTTCAGCTTCTTAAATTCTGCTTCTTCCTTTTGTTTCATCAGTTTCTCTTCTTCCTTTGCCCGTTTTCCCTCTGCTTTCTCTCTTTCCTTTGCCAATTTTTCTTCCGCTTTCACTCTCCGCGATTCCGCTTTCTCCTCTTCCTCCCGTTGTGCTTTCTCCAGTTTTAATCTTTTCGCTTCCTCCCGCATGCGCTCTTGTTCCAGTTTTGCCTGATGCTTGATCTCTTCCAAATTCTCAACAGTTTCTGGAGGAAGGGATTCCATGCTCTGCTTAAATTTGGTTTCCATTTTTGGTGTTTTAGGAGAAGGGGGACGAAGGGACAAATCGAGTGAGTCATCAAAATGAATTTTTAATTTCGTTGGAGTGTGCGCAGAAGGGCCCGGGATTGGTTCATTCTTGACTTCATGTCCAATATCGTCAACTGACCCTTGATCCACCTTCCCCTTTCCCCCACTGCTTCCTTTCTTTTTGAGTAATTTGATTCCTGTCCATGTGTTGAATTTGGGTTTGATTGGGAATGAGATTTTCCCAAGACGCCATCTTGGTTTTGACTTGACTTTTGACCCCTTCTCATCCTCCATCTCCACTTCCTCCACTTCCATCTCCATTCCGAGTGTCTCTTCTTCATCTTCTCTAATTTCAAGGGGTCTTTCTCTAATTTCAATGTCCTCCTCCTTCTGTTCCTGTTCAAGTGGGGACGTTCCTTGTGCCAATGGGCGCATGCTCGATGTTTCTCCCAGTCGGGGCAACTCGGTTCGTACGCCTGCAAAGAGACGCCTTGGAGAGGGTTGTGATTGGTGGTGATGTTTGTCATCCTCATAGAATAAACTCCATTCCTTTTCTCCATCCATTCCAAAGTCATGGGGGTCGGGGAGGTCAAGGCCATCCAGACCCTCCGAACTCACAATCTACAAACATACAATTCAAACAATGGAAAATCACCAAATGAAATCAATGCATTTTTCAGGAATTACATCAAGTTCTGGTGGGATGTGAAAAGTGTGTCGATCGAGTGAAGATGTTTCTGGGTCTCCACCAATTAGTCCACTCGAGTAAACGTCAGGGGGACTCACAGTCTCGTAGATGTGGTCACTGGAAATAAAACAACACCCAAAGGGTATAAATCAGAATATTGACCCACCTTCACCTCGTCTTTCGAGTCAAGTCAAAATTAGAGCGAGTAAAGGACAAAGTATAGAATGACCTGAGTGGTCTTTTGTTCCTTTCCATGACAAAGTCAGTCGGACTCTTGTGACCCTTGAGTGTGGGGATTGTTGGATTTGAAGTGTAGTGTTGTGGGATTCTTTTTTGTTTCTTTCGTTTAGGTGTGGGAATATCCCATTCCCATGCAGAACTCTCTTTCCCTAATCGTCCTTGACTTTTACTTGGGTACTGACAACCACAGAATACAAATTTCCTACTCTCCATGGATTATGTCCATGGTGACCTAAGAACCACACTCCATGTCACCTCCCCTTCAAAACCTAACTCTCCTTGTTCGTATTCTTGTAAAGAGAGAATGAATGTATGAATTTGGAGTGAAATTCTGTCTGTCCTTGTGATGAAGATGAAGATATTTAGGATCTGTTTTAAATAGATCTAGGAGTCTGTTCTAAAATTAGCCACAAATCCTTGGAACATTTTGAGTTGCCAAATGGAAGAGGAGGAGTTCCATGTCTTTATTCCATCAAAGAAAACAAGACAAGAGAACTAGGTGGATTTAATTCCTGAATTCCTTATTTATTAAAAGGAAATTAAACTATTTGAAATGTTTACGAGTAAAACTGGTTAGGAATAACAAACTATTCTTCTTGGTTTTTTTTGCTCTAAATCTCAAGAGATTTGGGATGAAAGGTGAGAAGGAAATGCTCCTTGGTTCCTTATTAGTAGTCTACACTTGAATTGCTTCATTAGCACTCGTTCATTTGCATATTTCATGAGGATGAGATGATTTCTGCTAATCACCAAACTAACC
>JAQIWD010000558.1:0-19713 GCA_034694825.1 Anurida granaria
TGAACACTTTTTCAAAATACTTGCTTGAATTCCTAAATTGACGTTGCAATTAATGTCAATTTGAGATTGGAAATTTTGGAAATTTCTTCGATATTCCGAAAACTCGTTCTTCGTGACTCAATTTCTAAACGAAGTTGCGAAAAATTGTGTGTCCAACTTGACTTCCAGTCAGATTTTTCGATGTGCAGGATTTTAGGGCACCCAACCTTGAAATTCAAGATTCGGATAAATGGCAAAAGCGTAAACCCATTTGTGTAGAAAAGCGCAGGAACGTTAAGCTGAAAACTGAGGGAAGCAATTTATTGTGAAAATATAAGTAGGATCATTGACAAGGAAAAAAAGAAAATCCCCAAACCGTTGCTGCCACCGTTGCGTTGTTTGGACAAAATTTGGAGGAATCCTCAACCTCACCGCTCACCAGCACCTTCATACAAGCACCGTTCCCAGACTTTTCACATTTGACCTGGATGCACCTATGCCCCTGTATGCAGTCAACTTGACCTTCACCACTTCCAACCGAATTATAAACGGATTCTGGAGGACCTTATTGACACTGCTCCACCGCCTCAACATTCCATGTTGATTCTTCGTTGCGCCGAATTTCCACCAGGGAGAGCCTCGTTAGTTCGACAGACACGACACAAGTCCGTGACGCTTCGGAACAAATTAGTCGAGTCCTAGAGGATTGACACGCTCCCTCCACATTCGCTACGACCGAAGGGTTACAGGGATGATTGATCAAAGTATTGGAATAGCCAGAAGCGACAACAGCGGTCGGACCAATGCCTTCGGCGGAAGCTTGTGATGTAAATGCAACTAGGGTTAAACTTAACGAACAGTTGAGTTGACTCTTCCATGAGATTCATTTTAAGAGGTCACTTGGTGGTAAACAGAAATAGAAGACTGAAAACTTAAACTACCCAGCGCAAAAAGCAGAACTGAAGCCTTGCCCACCATGTCATCAATGACAAAATTGCTATCATCCAGCAATTAATTGCAATCTTTACTGATAAGAAGACAATGCAAAATCAAGGCGCTGCGCTGATTAGTACTGCTATAATTAAAATAACTCTTCCCCAAATCATCACAAACTTGATGTAAAATCGCTGTGTGAGTTACCGACAGAGTCACTGACTGGACCAATCGCTTTCGGATGGACATGATCTCTAATTTGTCAGTGGAAAGCGTTTCCTGGAGCACGGAGTATGGGTGTGGATCAGCGATTCGTTTATTAGAATACTCAGCGTTGCAGCTGGAAAAAACTTTCACACCGACCCAAATTTGGCAGTAAAAATTATTTGGACCAATAGGAGGCAAAATCTGGCCAACTGACTTAAATGATTTCAATTTTGACGTGGTTCCGTAACAACTTCTCCTCGTCAACTACTCCTGACGAACTGGCAGTGGATGCTGGAAAGGAAGCGACGGATCCTGAGAAGCAGCGACAACGGAAGCGTCGTCGCCGTCAAAATAGGGAAGACTCCAATGTGAAAGCGACGCTTTCCGAAGTACTCCCGTCACGTGACTGGAGAAAACCCCAAATTCAAAATTATGGGTGTGTAAACTCTTTTGTCAAAACAAAACCAGCTGTGTGCTCGCTCGGCAGGTCAACCAAGGTCACTAATCTAATACCCTTCAACTGTCATTCTGCAGTCGACACAAAATGGCTACTAACACTACTGCTGCCGCTGGGGATCAGACCAAGTTTGCAGTCATCATTCCTGATGAATTGGAAAAGGGAGGTGAGTAAAGATTATCGGTTGAATTAATGGACTTTAATTTTATAAATGGCGTAATCTAATTATAAATTGGTAAACAAACGGTTCGATATGTTTATTACGGGTTAAGGATGCTACATGATGCTTAGAAGTCAAAACTTTAGGGGCTAACCACTACCTGGACGAGTGCTGGAAACCGCCACTTCCTCCTGGACTCTACCGTTATGGATTATGGATTCGCACTTTCTGGATGGTCCCTCTAGTATACATTTTACAGTTTGTGGTTATTGATTAATCCTCTTTTCGCGGTTAGCTCCTGAGCCTGACGTACAGGCAACTGGGACACACGTTAGCCTTAGAGATGAATGAGTAATTGGCGATAAATCACTCAAGTTTTATCAGTAGGCATTTTTATCTTTAAAGTGGTGGTGGTGGTGGGCCAATCCGGGAGCGAATCAGATCATACCGTCGTAGTCACTAAATAGTCAATAAGTAACACCTTGAGTTCACAACATTCATTAACTTAAGATTTTGTCGATCCATTTATACAGATCTTATGGCTGCTACCAGCCTTCTCCAGCAAAGAGCCAATGATGTCCGAGCTAGTAGGGTCAACTGGCAACCGTACCTTCTGTAAGCTATAAACGAGGATACTGAAAACAAATCCAGTAGTCCAGTATCTGATTTGTGAATTTGTTGACATTGCAGGAGTCAAATGATTTCCCAAGAGGACTACAACTTTATTGTTGCTTTTGACACGTCGTCCGGAAAGGCTAAAGAGCAGATCCTCCAGGAACAGAGTCAGCAATGTGCCAAGACATTCCTAAACCTCATGGGTCACATTTCGAAGGATCAAACCATTTACTATGTTTTGGTCCTCATCGATGACATGTTCACGGTATGTTGTCCTTGAAAAGCAGTGTGCAACTCTGAATGCCGTAATTGATTTAATTGATTAATGCAGGAGGACAGGACTCGGGTGGAACTATTCAAGGAATATGCTCGAAAAAAGAAGGAATCTCCTTGGGCCCCTTTTCTAAACATGTTGAACAAGCCAGACGGATTCATTACCAACATGGTTTCCAGACTCCTGGCTAAAATGGCTTGTTGGAGTACAGAGCTCATGGATGGGTCAGAGCTCCACTTCTACCTGACCTGGCTTAAGGATCAGCTAAAAATGCCTGTAAGCAGTTTAGTGCCCCCAATGTTCTCCATGGTGACGTATTCTGCGAAAATTTCAGGATAATGAGTACGTGCAATCAGTTGGGCGGTGCCTGCAAATGATGCTTCGGATTGACGAATATCGATTTGCCTTTGTGGCTGTTGACGGGCTCTCCACTCTCGTCCAAGTCCTCTCACTCAAGCACAACTTCCAGATTAAGTACCAGCTCACGTTCTGCATTTGGGTTCTTACGTTCAATCCTACGCTGGCGGAGAAAATGAACAAGTAAGAGTAAAAATTTGGAACTTGTTTAATTTTTAAAGAAAAACTAAAACTTTGCCCTTCCAGGTTTAATATCATTCCCATAATGGCGGACATTCTCAGTGACAACGTCAAGGAGAAAGTGATTCGGATCGTCGTCGCTGTTCTTCGCAATTTGATTGAGAAGCCCGAGGATCCTCAGATTTGCAAGGATCATTCCATCGGTAACCATTTTGCTTTGCCATCTTTTGCTTCCCTTCCCATATTCTGTTAATTTTTTCTAACCATACGTTACTTTTTATTAGCGATGGTCCAGGCCCGCGTCCTCAAGCATCTCGACCTCCTCTCCCAGCGGAAATTCGAGGACGAGGACATTGAAGCTGACATCAAGTACGTGAGCGAGAAGTTAAACGAATCTGTTCAAGATCTGAGCTCATTTGACGAGTACTCCTCAGAGATTAAGTCAGGAAGATTAGAATGGTCACCCGTTCACAAGTCTACCAAGTTTTGGAGAGAGAACGCTTCTCGTCTCTGTGATAAGAACTACGAACTCCTGAAAATCCTCATCAGCTTACTCCAGACCAGCAAGGATCCACAGGTGCTCAGCGTCGCTTGCTACGACATTGGAGAGTTTGTGCATCACTACAACGTACGAGGGAAAAAGTAAATTCATTTCTTACTTTTTTTTGCTTTTCTGCTTAGTTGTAATATGACGTTGTAGTTTATTTTATTTACTTTTTTTTTTTCCATTTTCAGCGTTATCGAGCAGCTCGGAGGAAAGCAAGTGGTGATGGCCCTCCTGACCCATGAGAACTCAAGTGTCAAGTATGAGGCTCTCCTCTGCGTCCAGAAGTTTATGGTCCACAATTGGGAATATCTTGGGAAACAGTTGGAGAAGGATACCAAGGCTCCAGCGCCTAGCAAGGCAGCTGCTTAGAAATGGGTCAACCTCATTCTAGAAGATCCTCCTTACATTCCTCTCTTACTCCCACGCCCTTTTTGGGGATCGCTGGTTAGTAATACTGTGGTGCGTTGTTAGCATTTTAATTACCCAATCTTGAGTCATTTATTAGTTTGTACTGGTACTAATAATGTAATCATGAATCCGTAGAAAGTCCAGGGACGTCCTTTGACCCCGCCGCGTAACCGTAGTAGTAGCCTCGTAGTCGCTCATTCACAGTTTCAGTCGGAATAAAAAATATTTTTTTTCTGAAAGAATATTCTGGACAAGCCTGGAATTTGTGAATGGAGGAAAAGAGGCGGAGAAAGTTGGGGATGACGCAGGTTTCTGGAGACTTCGTAAATTGATTTGAAAAAAGGGATTGAATTAGTGCTGAGAGTTATTTATGAGACCGTTTTAAAGTACAATGGGATTAGACTCCTTTCCTTCTCCGGACGCCGCGGCGGTGGTGGACGATGGACTGGAAGGGAGGCTGAGGAGTTTCGATAAAACGCTTCAATTCCTCCATTTCTAATTCCTTTACACCTTGCTTCACTAGACTCCAATTTCAAGAAGTTCCAGAAGCAGCTGCTGACGTCACCAAAAGGCAATTTAAATTTGGATTCAATTTAAAGATAAATTGGTCCAGAAATGAATTGGGGCTGGAGAAAGCAAGCGGTGGCCTTTCCTGGAATCGACGGAAATCAAGTATAAAAGGACAGCAGTCACAGTATTCCAGCATCAGTTCCAAACCCAACCTTTCCAGAAAACACGGACGAACTTTCGCTGGATCCAAAAGTAAGAGGAATTAAAAATTTTCTGGATAACCAGCGTCGGAACGTGGCGATGAAGACAACTCCTCTCCTCTTTACCCTAACGCTCGTATTCTTTGCCAACATCTCAAACTACGACAACAATTTCGCAAGATCCGAAGCTCTTCTATCTTCGCGTCGCTTCCAATTTGGGACATCAAGGGCACTTGAACATCGAGAAGCGATTGGCGATTCCCCTAAAAGCGTTGAAGAGAGGGCAGTCAGAAGCGTTGTCAGAGAAGCGGACAGCAGAGGATCAGCGATTCGGGACGAGAGTCGACGGTATGTCATTGACAATTCGAGAGTGCGGGACAACCAAGAAAGGAGACTTGTAAGGGAAAGTCGGGAAAGGGACAGCGCTCGTCGCACCGTTCGACAGAGCCGTGACCACCGTGAGGAGAATCGGCGCCTCGTACGCGAAAGTCGTGAAAGGGAGGACAGCCAGCGACGAACCGTGCGAGAGGACAACAATCGACGCTTCGTCCGGGACGACAACAATCGACGCCTCCTCAGGGACGACAACAATCGGCGCCTCGTCCGAGATGATAACAACCGACGCATTGCTCGCGACGACAAAATTCAAAGAACCGTTCGAGAGAACCGTGAGCGTGAAACCAACAGGCGAGTTGTCCAGGAAAACCGTGAACAAGGCAGACGCCTCGTTCGAGAAGCCGAAGATCGAAGGACCGTTCCAGAAAGCAGCCCAGCAAGGCTCACCCGTGAATCCCGCGAAAGAGAAACCGTTCGCAGGACCGTGCGGGAAGCCAGAACCGACCGCGTAGCTCGTGAAGTTCGGGAGGGAGAAGAATCTCGCCGCACCGTTCGAATTGCTCGTGACGTCCGTGAGGGAGAAGATTCGCGCCGCAGCGTTCGAGCAGCGGAGGCTGGAAGAATTGACACCGAAAAGACACGGTCCAGCCGTGTCGCCGAGAGGGCGGACATGCGGAGAGAAGTCCGTGGGAACGTTGAACGAAAGGCTGAGGAGCGCAGATTTGCTGGTGACAAGGAGCACCGTGAAGAGCGTCGAGCAGTTGTCCGAGACATGAGTCCTGCTCGAGAGATGAAGCGATTTGTTCGAGAGTCATCGCTGACGACGTCACAAGCAGTGTCCGTGCGGGACCTTTCCGGGAAAATGTTTCCAGTCCTTGGAGAAAAGGTATGTCACCGTTTTGAATTTCTGCAAACATTTTAAATTATCAATAAGCACTTCTGTAGTTATTTATTACTAACAGATTTATTAAACTTCTATAGGACCATGGAACCATCGGCTGGAGCCAGTTTTCCAGCATCATTTTCGGCGGCGCTGCACTTCTCCTCCTCTACGCCCAGAATCACCAATCCAAGAAATTGGCAATGGATTAAAAATCCTGGAATAATTCACAATTACAACGAATCCTTATTTTAGGGAAACTAAATCCCACTGCTGTCTCAATTAGATTTTAGAAATTTCGAAATTGTTAAAATCCATCAAAATGGGCGAAGGTAAACATCCTGGAGTGCAGTGAGCGCTGAAAATCAGCGATTGTCTAACGGGTGATGGAATTGTTTAGAGGTAGAAAATATGGAGAATAAAAATCCAATCTTTATTCTTATCAGCATTCAAATTGGTTCTAACGCTCCAAATCTCTTGATACGCTTCAGTAATCGTGATTCACAAGATTAAAATTGTTTAGAAAGGTTGTCCGAATTTTTCAAATACAAAACGCTATAAAAGTAGAAACTAAAATAAAATTTCTTCACTTTTCTCTGGTAAAATTGTACAATGGCAAAGGATGTCAGTAGTGTCCGTGAACCGTGACCTTAGGAAACTACTGGTAAAACTTTGAGTTTTGAGTATTAATTCACTGTGAGTTGCTGAGAAAAACGAATGGTAACAATTATGACTCGATTTGCACTTTAGACAGAAGTTTAGAAAATCTTGGCCCCCTTGGTCAATGTCATCGTTTAAGTAACAGAAAATCATCCACGGATTCACCAAGTAGTTGCATGGCCGTCGTAGGAGAATGAATCCCATATTCATTTTGTGGAATCCTGGAATGTGGTGGTGCTGCTGGATTGCCCTTGTAGTCTGTAGCTCCTAGTAGAAATGCTAGTGACGCTTCACTGTTTGAGTTTAGGTCAAGCTCTATCCCTCCTCCCCCATTTGATATCGCTGGAAATGAAATGTGGGCTGGTGGTTGATGATAGGAACTCTTGACGGAGAGTCGACGAATCAGAGAATCCAATTCCTTTTCACGGTAAAAATATCTCGAGTTCAAACTTTGTACAGTTTCGGTTAAATCAGCTAAAATTTGATTTTCCTATAAACAAAACAATAGAAATTTCGACCAGAAAATGAGATTCGATGAAGCAATTCGAGGTCAAGGAAGAGGCAGGGGACGGACGACAGGAGCAGAAGGGTAGCAAAATATTTTTATGTACAAGTATTAAGAATGTTGGTGAATGCTGGGAAAGAATGTTTGCTGTAGTTTAGACGTCTTGAACGCAACTCACCGGTTTGCTCATCGTTCTTGCTAGGGTGAGTTCTTGACTTAGTTCTCGGATGCGGAATTCCATGAGCTGTTTTTCCTTTTGCAAATCCGCTTCTTTTGCTTTGGATGCAATCAGCGTCTCCTTGAGACAAGTGACGAGCTTCATTTGAGCAACAAGGCGTCCCCGTAGTTCTCCTATCAATTCTGCCTTCTCATCCGCGTCTCCTCGGTCTTGTTTCGGAGCCACGCCCAATTTCTCCTACAAAATAAAACAAACAGTTTGTGATTTCAACGGATTGAACAATCTAAACTGATTATTAGAAAACAGAATCTTTACTCTTGTTGCGTAAGATTTTAGTTGACTTTCAAGTTCTGCAATTCGAGTTTCAAGGATTTTCTGACGTTCCTTTCCAGCTTCACTGGAAGATCCCTGTTCTGGAAGTGGATTTGTTTGGTTTCCAGCTGCAGGAGGGAGGCTTCCAGGGTTCTTGTTGTAGAGAATCCGTTGGAGCGTCCGAACTTGGTTTTGGAGTTTTCCAAGATTACGCTTGTAGTCGGCCTCCTTCTGCTGGAAGTTTCCACCGTTTAGTTCCGCACTCTTTAGATCTGCCTTCAACTTTATGACCTGACTCCGAAGGGAGGTCAATTCTTCCAAATGTTTTGGATTGGGTTTGTCCCTTTCCTGGAAGACAAAAATAGGTATAAATCATCATCAGACTCTTAGTTCATAACAGCAATTTTCCAACCCGCAAATCATTAGACTGCAGAGGCACAACGAGCAATTCATTAAACGAGAACTAAATTCAATGACAGGAGAATGAAAAAGTCTACAATTTGCCATCTATTCCCCTAATTCCAAGGAGGTCAGAGAAGACGAAACGAAACAATAGGAATAATCAACCCAAATCCAACTGAATAGAGAAAAGCTAAAATTCGTGTCAGTCCGAAGAGATACTTTATAGACTTGACAAGCATTTCTTCCTTATCCGTTCTACACAGAATCCAAATTGAAAACTGTAGAAATGAAATCGAGCTTCGTAGCAACTTTCTTCTTCATTTTGGGTCAAGTAGTAAGCAAAGTAAGTCAATTGTAATTAATTTTTGGCAAGTGCAATTTGTAGCAAGTTAGTAAACGTAATCCACAGAATCCGGTGGGAGGGGGTCTGAAGAGCTGTAAAGACACGCCTATCATTTGCACAAAAATTTGTGACTCCTCGCTGAACGTTTACAATCCCGTCGCCACTCTCGTAACTCCACGACCCCCACCAGAGTGTGATGCCCAAGGGGCATGTCATTGCTACGTGGAGCAAGCTCCAGGGACGAGTGACAAGATCAGACCTCCTGGGAATGGAGAGGAAAGCTGTAAGTGTAATGACATGACCGCAGACACGATCGAAACCCCTTCCGTCTACCACGACAAACAAACGCCCGAATCCAAGTACTGCGTCTGCTTCTCTGCGATCCGCGGCGGAAAGAAAGCGGCACAAGAACCAATCATTGGAGACAGTTCCGTCGGACACCAGCGTTAATGGAGAGCGATACAAAAACATTACCTTGCAAAATCATTCGCATTTGTTAACAATTTGCCAAAAGTCAAAGAACCTTAATAAATTATTGCGAAAGCACCAGAGAAATTGCAGCAGCCCAGTTCCTGACCAAAACAGCCAAAACGTAAACTTACCGGTTTGTTCTCGCTCACAGTCCTGGCCAAAGTGAGCTCTTCCTGGAGTGCCCGGATATTAAATTCTAAAAGCCCCTTCTCCTTTAGCAGCTCTGCTTCCTTGACCTTTGACCCCGTGAGCTCCTCCTTTAGGTCAGCAACCAACTTCGTTTGAAAAACAAGTCGCTCTGCCAATTCATCCAATTCTCTTCCTTTTTCTCCAGAATTTCCAGCAGATTTTTGGGCCTGGGTGAATTTTTCCTGCGGAAAGAACAAAAGCCGTGAACACTTGCAATCCAAAAAGCTTGAATTTTTATACAAGGAAGCGTTAAAAGCGTCGCGTTGTCCCTTACTTCATAGGCCCTCAGCTTATTTCCCAATTCTGCGACCCGCGCTTCAAGGTATTCTTGTCTTTTCTTTCCTTCTTCATTAGATTTGTCCTTCCCTCCGTCACCGCCACCGCCCGACTCCTTCGAATTCGGTTTCGCTTTCACCGCTACCGGGGGAGCTGGAGGATCTTTGTGCTGCTGAGGCATCCGTTGCTGGAGCGTTCGAATCTGAGATTCCATTTTCCCAAGGTTGCGCTGATAGTCGGTTTCCTTGGCTTGCCATGCACTCCGCTCCGATTCCGCAGTCTTAAGATTTCCTTCCATCGTTGTTAGTTGAGCCTGCAGGGTGTTTACTTCTCGCAAATGTTTTGTCTTTGACCTCTTCTCCCGCACCTGGAAATGTCATAAAAAACAAACAAATTAATATAGGTCAAAAATTATACTCTGTCCATCAACAAGGCATCTCTCTTGGAATAACACGAAAAGGATGCGTCCTTGCGCTTACGTGAATGGGATTTTAATTCACAAAGAACGTAAAATGCAGGGAGACTAGCAGTGTCATTGTTGATTAATTGGGTTAATGTCATCGCATTACCATCACAAAGTGTCAATTAATTAGAACTCAGCACATGTCCCAGTCACCTCCAACATCAAAGAATCTAACAGAAGGGAAATTGCATCACAAGCAAAATGACAAAGTAAACGTGGGGAGTGAAATCCCCCAATATCAAATGCTAATTTCCACCAATAAAATAATTCCCAAATGTGAGAAAAATCCTCGAATTCAAAGGAACGGAGGTCACTGCGTCGTCAAAATCCAAGCTCCAGCTGCACAATGACATAAAAGCAAAATGTTTCCAACTCAGGAGGTATCAGATCCAATCTCCTCTTCGATTTGTAAAGAATTTCGATAGAAATATTTTTGATCGATTCAGCGAACCTCTCTTGACAACTGAAAAACTGACCTATCCCACAGGTCATTATTCCAAAAATCAACTTGTAATTTATTGATTTTCCACAATGGTTTCGTCCCGGTGGTCGTGGAGGGCGATCGTCCTGATGACCCTTGCTGCTTGTTTCGTCCCTACGAGGTCGAGTCCTACTGGAGGAGTCGATGAGCCCTCAGCAAAGAAATCCTACACTGGATACAAGCTGCTCCGGACGTCGGCCCTGGATAAGCCAGAATTGGCAGATGCCCTGATGTTAAGTCTCGATGGGAAGCACGGTGTCCATTTCTGGACATTTCCAAAAGAGCACCAGACAACTGACATTCTGGCCTCTCCACGGCTATACCCCCACGTCAAAAGTCTCCTGGAAGAACTTGGAGTGGAGCACGACATTGTCCACGACGACATTGAGAAACTGATCCAAGAAGAAAATGTAGAGGCCGGACAGGCGGTGCCTGAGGGGCGACAACTGGCTGGACATCGGATGGACTGGAATTCTTATCATCGCGTCGCCGGTAATTCCAGCGATTTTAATGTTGTCAGACCGATTTCCATTGCGTGTGTAAACTCATGAGACGAATGCCTTTTTTGAACCGTGTAGATATCTACGGATTTTTGCAATACCTGGCTAGTTCACGGGGCTCGACTCCGAGCGGAGCGACGGTGACAATGGAGAATATTGGAAGAACCACCGAAGGTCGTGACATCATCCTCACAAAAGTGAGCAACGGTGGGGCTAATAAACCAGCGATCTGGTTGGACGGAGGCATGCATGCTCGAGAGTGGATTTCTCCAGCGACTGTCACTTATATCTTGAATGTCCTCGTGACGGATAAGGAGAGGAGTCAACAAATGCTCAATGACTTTGACTGGTGGGGAAAAACCGGAATAATCAATTCGTTCCACAAAAATAAGCCAATTAATCCATTCATGAATACCAGGTACATTGTGCCCGTGATCAACGTGGACGGATACGAATACTCTCATACCAACGACAGATTCTGGCGAAAGACACGCAGTCGCACGAACTCCTTCCTTGGATGTCGTGGAGTCGATCCTAACCGGAACTGGAGCTACCAATGGGGTGGCAAAGGTAAACAAGTTGAAACATGTCACGAAGTGCCCCAAAGTCTAAGCCTTAGCTGTCAACCATAGGGACTTCCACCGACCCTTGCAGTGAAATTTACAAGGGCCCATCACCCTTCTCTGAGCCTGAAACGAGAGCAGTTTCCCAAGCGATTTTGAAAAGACCGGAGATCAAGATGTACCTGACATTCCATTCCTACTCACAAATGATGCTCGTGCCCTGGGGCTACGGGAGAGAGAAGCCAACTGATTACAATGACCTAATGGCTGTGGGAGCTAAAGGAAAGGCAGCACTGGAAGCAACGTCTGGAACGAGGTACAGAATGGGGACGGCCCCAGACCTCCTATATGCTGCTGCTGGAGGTTCTGATGATTGGGCTAAGGGTGGCGCTGGAATTAAGTATTCGTATACATTTGAGCTCCGTGACACTGGACGATATGGATTCACTCTCCCAGCCAATCAAATCGTCGCCACTGGAGAAGAGACTTTCAATGCCGTCCGAGCCTTGTCCGGAGCACTGAGCCAGACACTGAAACGAGGCCAGCCCCAACTGAGTCAAAAGATTCCGAATAATCCAGCCTGGCTCCCAGCACGAACCCCAACGCTGATGGGACAAGGGGTGTTGAAAGCGGACGACTTCTCAGAGGACTACCTTGATAAATTAGAACTACAGGCGTCACCTTAGCTTAGGCATGCAAACTTTCAAGGGCTCATTAAAAGCTGACACTGACACTGAATCGCTTGAATGAATCCTGAATTAATTGTTTACCTTACCTTACTATCTTCCAATTGTACTGACATCTTCACATTCTCACATTGGAGTTTTGTAATCTGAGATTTGTGCCCAGCGATTTCCTTCTCAAAGGTCTCAATCATGTCCAGTAGTCCCATGGTGTCACTGACGTCCATTCGATTCCCAGCTGGATGAGTTTCCTATTCAAGACAAAACGATTGAATAGACAGTGACAGTATACTTCCATTTCGACTTAATTGAAATATAATTAATCCCAAAGTACAACTACTCTTACCATCATCTCCAGTATTGCTGAATCGTCCATGTTTGAATGTGTTCGTTGTACTCTGTCAGTTCCATCTGCCGCGTCCGCGGCTTCTACTGCTCGTTCTAGCTGTTCCATTATCTCCGGTAAACTTCGCGACTCTCGACTCGCGGTTGCTTCAGACTTGAATGTCGTAATGTCACTTTTACCATCCTGGAATGTATACAAAGAAAGTATTACATTAACACGACATGAGACTTTGTGCTTCTATTCCACTGATTTATAAACTATCAGAACGTGATTACCGTAACGGAAATAGCAGAAGAACCTCCAGACATCCATGAATTGTTGTCATACTCTGAATCCGCAGCGGAAGCACATCTGACTGACATGAGTCCCTTCGTCACTTCTTGGTCCATCTTGATCACTTTCAGAGTTTTTCTAATACGTAAAAATCACAGATTTAAGTTAATCAAGCCATTAATTAAAGAATCGAAAAGCACAAACAAAATAAAAATTGAGATTGAAAACAAAGGACGATTGTCCCGGGCTTGAACTTACGCAATTTCTGACCGTCAGATGTCAATTCCACATCAATTGGAAGGCTTCAAAGAACGCTTAGCGCTTCCCTTACGCTTCGTTAACAAATCCCCACCCACGGTCACGGTTTTCAGCGACAAAAACAAAGGGATCCAAATCCGTGTCCAGAAACTTGAATAACAAAAGAAAAATTGCTTGCGGAGAGAGAAGGCACGTCCATTCTCGTTTCATTCTTTCTGGACCCTTTGTTTTGAAGCGTCAACTTTTTCGGTTCCCATGGCAACTGTCTCATCAACAGATCAGGAAATGTTTGCAATTTTCTTGTAATATCAGCAGAAATTCCACGAAATTACGGCGCAATGATGTAATTGTGCAGAAAATTGGAAAGTTTCCTTATTCCTGATAATCAATTTAAATACGCGTCATCATCCTTTCATCGGAAAGTGGTTTTTGATTTATGGATAAGAATTTACAGCCATAGCTCTCCTGCTTTCCCTCAAATTTGCCAAAAGTGGTCATTTTCCATGGTTTTTCTGCAAAAATGCATTCAAAGGTATCACTAAATCGGGAAAAACGGGGAAAAGGTGAGGGTACGGGTAATTGTGGACCGTGGACTCCTATTTATAAATTCATGACCACTTTTCTGTCGTTTCCGAAAATCCCACAAAACAAAAGGGGAAAGAACAAAAGGCAACAGGTAAAACTACCCACCTTTCCACATTTCCAAGAATTATGTTCATGTATACTGAACTTCAGTAAAGCCTATTAAGATTATTACTTGACTTGGTGGTGTTGGTTACTTGTTCTTGGTAGGTCTTCTTCGTCATTCTGCTGGGCTGTCCGTCAGTCTACTCCGTCGAGAAAAGCTGCAAACCTTCAAAAACTTATTTTTTGTCCCAAAAACCAACCTTAGTAAGTAACCTTCCTACGTCAGAAGTAAATCAACAAATTGCGCTAAGGTGAGTCCAGGAAAAGATACACGTACGTTCCTAATTGATTCAATTTTGCAGAAAAAGTATTGGAAAGATTCGCATAAATTCAGATTCAGAAATCCCAAATTATGATCACTGTCAACCGGAGAAGTTGGACTACCCCCTTCTTCTTCTGTTGTAAGTTACTTCAATTATCAGAAAATATGCTTTCAATTTACGACATTACGACCATTGTGAAACTTTTATCTTCCAGTTTTCGCTTGGTTCGTAACAGTCAGGGCCAAGGGGATACAGGTCACGGCCCAGAATGCATCCGGCAATGTATCAACTCCCAGTCCCAGTAGTAGTGAACCAACTCCAGAAACTTTGGAATCCGTAAGTGATTTTACGGCGACGCTGAATCTCGGAAGCGCATGGGCTCAATTCCTCCAATAGTGGCTTAATTTCCAACAGATATTCCTGGAGGGGACTGGAAACAAAGTGATATCACCATTCTCCGTCAACTCGGCCCTGATTCCGCTGAAATTAGGCGCTGATGGGGTCACAAGAGCCGAATTGGAACTTGCATTGAAGGAATTCGAATATCAGCAAACCTTGGGTGGTCAAGAGGTGAGTTAGCCTGGGGTCAATGAATTTCAATCGCTGCATTTTATGAATTCATTTGAAAAATGCACGAGTGTTTCTTGTTTCGGTAAATTCAGAGTCCTGATGACCTTTCGAGCACAACCGTCGTCTTTAGCTCCCCATACCTCACATTGCTTCCGGGATTCAAGGATGCCCTTACCAAGGTCAACGTAACAGCCCTCGAAGGATTTGATTTCCGAAACTATGAGGCAATCAACGACTTTGTAAAAAATGCAACAAATGGATTGATCCAAGATCTTATCGGGCCCACGACCCTCCGGAAAGACACGGATCTCGTCATCATCAACGGAGTCCACTTTGATGTAAGTGACGAGATTCACAATTACAGCAGCGACGGCTTAAGTTAATTATTCTCGTATGTCTCCACCGCAGGCCCCTTGGGAATATCCTTTCCAGGCGACATATCGAGATGTGCCCTTCATGCTCTCCGATGGCAGTGTCCAGGAAATTCCAATGATGTATCAAAAGAGTAGTAATTACATTGCAAAGGTCAAGGATTTGGACGTAACGATTCTGGAACTGTCGTACAAGGTGAGGGGTCGCCAGCGCCCTAAAACAGGATTTGACTTGTTCTAAATTAATTGTGAATTCCAGTCCTTGACAAAAGTACTCCGGATTTACCTTCCGGCAAAACACGATGGATTGCCCGCACTGCTGAAAAAACTCCAGACTTTCAATACAGCCAAGATCAATTTTAAACTTTCCGAAATTGAGGTCACCATCCCAAAATTTAAGATTGAAACTCAAATCAGGGTCACCAATGGACTAGAAAGGGTACGCGCTTCTGTGTAAAAGAAAAACCAAGTAACCGAATGCATAATTTTGATGCTCTGCTTCCAGCTCGGACTGAAATCGCTGGTCACTTCCGCTGCAAATCTGAGCCGAATTGCTACAAAGCCACTCCGTGTCGATGAAATCATTTCCAAGAGCATCATTGAAGTGAACGAGAATGGGACTAAAGCCGGAAGTGCTACTGGGGTAAATATCTCAATTCCGACAAGCTAAAGCGAAAAAGCGATTCCAGTGCCATTCCAGCAACTTTTAAGTTATGCTGCAAACTTTTCAGGCATTCGTGATTCCGCTTTCTGGGTTCATCGCTGAGGAATTCCTTGCAAATCATCCATTTTACTTTGAGATCCGGGACACGGTGACGTCTGGCGCTTACTTTTCCGGAGTCTTCACCACTCCGGACCCACCCGTCACCCAACCAAAGCCAGACGCGCCCCTTTTTGCTTCCCGTCTCAATCCGCGCCCTGATCCACCCAAAGTCCCCACCAATAAATCACCCCCACCTCCAAACGTAACCGGGGACGAAGCGGCGTCATCTTCAGAAGAAGGGGAGGCACCCTGGTGGCTCCACCATGGAAAACCGGAATACCTCAACCCTACAGTAGAAACTGTTCGGGTGACCCCACGGTTCCAACAACCAGAGCCAATTTACCCTTCCTCCATCCGGTTTCCGTACCCCCTTAAAGATCCCAACACCCAGGACGTCATTGATACACACCTACGAAATGCTTCCATCAATGCGGTAATCTAAAGCTAAGGGCCTCCCTTTATATGTAATATTTACATGCGCTTAGGAGGGAATGACTTTGACCTTCTCCTGTGCTTATCGCTGAACCGCTAGGGACACTGACTGTCTCCAGGGCTCTTTTTACCTAACTGAATCGAAATAAAGTTACTCTGGTTTTTAATAGTTAATTCATTACAAATCTCCAAAAGAGTAAAATCTTACAAAATATAAAAATTTAAGTCCTCAGGCCTTGGATTAATTTCCTCAGTGGTGAATAAGGAACTCCTTTCAGAAGGAGGAAAGGAGGAACTAAGGTCAAAGGTTGTTGGTGAGGCTACTCGTTAATTCGGAAAATGAACACTTTCAAATCTCTCCTGTCCTTTCCAGGTACAATTGGATTCCCTCTTTGCAAAATACACGTTCACAACTTCATACCCTCTTTGTACACTGGTTCAATTTAAGTAGAACTTGACAGTAATGCTGCTGAGGGTAAAAAGTTGGATTCCGGAAGAAGTTAAACGACGGATGGTCAAAGGGTTGAAATTAGAATTAATTAAGTAGTTACGTTACGCTTAGTTGAGAATTTCAGGGGCTAAATACCTGCTACACTACATTACTCATCTCGGGCGGGTGTATGGACTTGAGTATAACAATGACACACTCTTCATGGAACATCGGCAGGATCTGAAACCAAGAGAGGGAAGATTATGAGTCCGCAGCGACAGGTGTATCGCTGATGTCCCTACCTCCTCGTCACGCTTGAGTTCGTAGTGGATAAACTTTGTCCGGTCAACAGCATCCACCAATTTAAAAAGATACTTCCAATGCCCCTTCTTCGGCACCTTCGACTTGAGAACTCCGAGCGTGAGCTTGCCCTTCGGGATTTTGATGAGGAACGGATTCTCTTGCTCGCATTCGTAGTAAACGATGACGCTCACAGTTTCTTCGTTAGGAGGTGAGTGACGTCGATGTGGGACAGGCTGGCTCGGAATTGGCGGAACTCGGCGAGGCTGGGCATCAAATTTTGGCCTGGAACAAGAATGGACAGGTTGGACTCATTAATTTGCTTGCAGCTAGTTTTAATTGTAACTGATTGAAAATAACCTTTCGGTGCTTGTCTGCCCAACGTCCCAAATTGAGCTCCTACCCGGATCGCTCGTCCCACAATCGATAAACTGCTCATTTGTCCATCTAGGATTAGGCAGGGGTGGCCGGACCTTGTAGCGATGCTCCTTGTCTCCTCCTAGTCCAGAATCCAGCGTCATCATCGACTTTCCCTAGGGATTGACAAAAATTGATCCAAAATTACGGTTAATCGTACAAAAAAATGGTTCGGTGCATAAATTCCAATTGTATCCTCACTTTAATAAGCGCAGTAGTGGCCACGGGATGAGGATGAGGTCCGGCAGTTGCACTGTGACTATGACCCCGCCGTCCCTTTCGCGAATCAACTGCAATGGCCTCGTTCCGTGGTGAGCGAGTCAGTTCTGGAGTTGTAGAATCCTTCCATACTCTCCTACAATGTTGGTCTGAAAAACAACAGTTTGGAATTTATGAGCTGAAAACATGTAAATGAACAAATGAACTCACCTAGGATAGCTTGCCCATCTAGTTCTGGTTCATCTATTTGCAAACGTCCATGATCCCGACCCGCCTGACCCGCCGCACTCCCCAACTTCTTTAAATGCGTCTCCAAAACTTTCTTGTTAACGGCAGATGACAAAAAGGGTAGTGAAGGGCAATCCAGTTGGAAAATCAGTTTCGGAAGCCTCTCTTCTGCTGGCATTTTAGCAACCACCTTCAGTTTCTCAACGAGTTGCCTAACAAACTCTAAGGGATTGTTTTCCGCTATAGGAGAAGGAACTACACCCTTGTAGCCGTCACGTTTTGGCAGAGGAATGTGTTGGGGCACGGGGGGGAGTTCGTCCTTTTTGAGTTTCCCATTCCCACCACGATTATGATGGCGTGACGGTCTACTGTTAATAAAAGTAGAGACCGTGAAACAACTTGTTTGATTTTGGGTAATGAATAGGTGACACTTACATGGAATCATCCGAACGACCGGAACTAACACTCTGGATCTCTGAGTCTTGTCTCGACACTGGAGTGTAACTCGCGTATTTTGCATGGTAGGGATTCTGAAGTCCATTACCTGTCCCTTTCTTGGCACGTTCCCATTGATCACTCAGAAGGACTTCCTCCGTCAGTTCAAGGGGTTTGGTCCGTTTGAATGACAGAACTTCTTCCTCATGGACGGTTTGGAGGTCACGAAGGGAAAATGAACCGGATGTCCCTGGTTTAGAAGGAAGTAGCAGCTCCTTGGATCCGCTTGGCACTTGATGGCAGTCTCCTCCTTCGGGCAAAACCGAGTCAGGCTCTAGAGCACTCACTCCCCCGTATTCGTGATTAATTGCAGCTATGTAGAATTCGGATTTGAGGAAGTTTGGATACAAATTCTGGCTTAGGTAGTCCTTCACTTCCTCTGCAGCCTCGTCGTAAATGCTTTCCGTAGGAGCAGAGATTGTCCGTTGTATACTCTCCTTGACGTGTTGGGAAAGACAAGTTAAGGAGGGTATCAATCCCTCATAGATGCGATTTATGGTGCTGACCATCACCTGATCCCCGACATTCTCCTCTGCACCTGCAAAATTAAGGGGATTGAATCAGCATCGTCTCAGAATTGCACATCAGTCATGTTGGAATTTATATTTTAAATGCTTACCTCCATGTAGACCATCAACAGCAAACAGAAATAGCATCGGGTCACTCAGTCCCACGTCTTCATTGCGGAGGTAATCCAAGAATAGCTCCTTCCCGGTAGATGATTTGAGTAGATGCTCCAGTGAAAGTGGCCATTGTGACGGTGGTGGACTATCTGGAGACGAATCCGAGGCCATCTCCCACCTCTCCTCAGCCAAAGGCGTAATCAGCAGAGCCAACTAATCTCTATCCGGATCACAGTTAAAGACATATCCTTGTTCCCATCCAGCAGCAATACAAAATTGATTAGTGGCCGGAGGCCAACAAACTTTGATTTCCTTCTAAGAATCGGATAACACAAGGACATGTGGCGGGCCAGGCAGTTTGTTTACCAAAATTTACCACAGCGAGATCAACAGTGAAGCCGGGTTACGTACATCAAGTTCCAAATAGCGGGAACTTGGTCACTAGGCACTGTTGAAACGCTAACGATGGCTGGCCACGGGCACTGGAAAAGTGCCTGGAATATGAACAATTGGAGCAACAATGCAAACTTGAACAATAAAAAAACAAATCCGAATTCGGATTCGGTGATTCGGAAGAAATGAAATGAATGAATGAATTTTGGTTTTTTTTTTGTGTAAAATGTAAATCTTCAAAAAACGGCGGTACTATCACGAGTTCGTAGTGGCACGACAGGAGGGTCAACTCAGCACTTTGTCACCCTGGACAAGAACATGTAAATTCAATCACAAATTATGGATAATCAGACTCCAATAATTGTAAAGTAACATGAATTATTTATGAAATTTAATCCATTTAGATAAGGACCTCTTCCTTGATTACTTGATTTATTAATGTTGAGGGTGAAAAAAATGATGCCCAACCCTGGTGGTCCGCCCCTCACCAAACTTGTCCAACTCCAAACTTGTCTTCTAAAAACAAAACAAAACAATACAAAAACAAAACCACGTTGACGTTCAGTTTCATTCCAC
>JAQIWD010000559.1:0-19669 GCA_034694825.1 Anurida granaria
ATTAGTTTTATCATCATGATCATCCATTGACATGATAATTGCTCGGAAAATGTCATCTTCTTGATAGTCCCATTCCATTGGCTGAAAATAACACGAAAGGAATTAATTTACTTTCCTAAAAAAAAGTACGTGAATCCCATCTTACCCATTCTCCTCGTGGATGTCGCCTTCGTACTCGTTCCCGAGGTGCTGGTCCAAGGTAAGGATGAGGGACGAGCGGAGGCATTTCTAGTCGAATAGTAGGTGTAGCGGCGGGTCGTGGGTTGAGTCGTTGGTTTCGTTCAATTACGGATTCTGCTGATTGTGCTGCGGATTGTGCACCGATGTTCCCCAATAGGTAATCTGTGGCCTGGACCAAGTCACGTGTTGAATTAAGTGCTTCGATGCACATGCTCTGCTGAAATCCCATGTCTACAAGGGTTTGAAGGTGGACAGGATCCAAACCTAAAGCTCGCGCAGTATCTGCCGTTGATAATCCTGTAGAAGGTTCCGGCGGAGGCTCAGTCGGCGTGTTGTTGGCGTTACTAACATCGGCAAGATTATTGGCTGTGCTTGGATCGGAAGATTCAGCTCCACTGGATACTGTGGTGGGATCCGATGGGATCGGAACCGTGTCATCATCCTCATCATTCACAGGGTTTTGAGCAACAGAGCCTGGACTCGGGGCAGCAGGTACATTACTCTCTGGTCCTTCGCCATTCTCAACATCTTCATTCATGGCGGGGTCGTTGGGAATTGGCTGTGCCTGAGCCTGGGCCAATTGGTTCCTCAGTCCGGCTATCCGTTCACGCTCACGTAGTTCTTCGGATTCCACATACGCTGCAAATTCATCACCGGCATCCTGGGCTACAGAGAAGAGTCCATCGAATGCTTCCAATGTGTGCATTCTAGGCCTGGATGAAGCACGGGATGGTTCTGGGATGCTCACTTGGATCGCTAAAACGCATACATGCCAGGGTATAATTATTTACAAGTTCTTCAGAGTAATTATTTGTGAAAGCAGTAAATGATGTTTTCCCGTCACACGGAGGTCACCAACATCAAGCTGAAATCCACTTATAGAGGCTGATGAGATCTTTCTTTTTACACCAACCTTAGGTCATACGGACATGCCTAGGCAAAGTTATGCCCGAAGGAATTCCCCGGATAACAGACTTTGACCCCACGATGCCCCGGCGGGGAGAGTTCAACCTTCCCGATTTTTTGCAAAATTTTTTTTTTTAAACCTCTTTTATCATTTTAAAGTGTTTTAGTGGTGATGCTCATTGGAATTTAATAATTTTACTGCTTTCACAAATAGTTACTCTTCAATTAATTTTAAAAAAAGATTTCAAAAAACTTACGCCCGGAAGAAGGAATGGCACCAAAGAATCCTGGATTCGAGCCACTTTGAGGTGCTACAGCGGAACTTGGGCCTGGTCGCTCCAACATTTCCCCGTCACCAATGTTCTCCTTGACCTGACAAGAAAACATTTATTATACACGGAGAGTAGCTACTGGGAAGGTTAAAAAAAAATTAACTCACGTTGGAATCTTTGTGTCTGATGATATTACACAGAATTAACAACATCAAATCGGCTGGCCTGGATCCAATAAGTTTGATTGGTTTATTTTTCCAGAGGTAAAGAATTGCTTTGAATGCGAGCTGGAAAATCATGAAAAATCAATAAAATTAGCCCCAGCCCTAATAATAATCAAGATCCATGGTAATGAAGAGATAATGAGAATTCTCACCTTGTGCACATGGCCTAGGAATGCATTTGAGTTGAAGAGGAGGCGTTTTGTAAGGAAACCACTTTTGGCAGGAAGCGAATGTGGTGATTCAATCACGGTTGTCGGGTTTACAAATCGTTCCACAAGGACGAGCCAGGAATCCAGAAACTCAACTTGCTGTTCACTCAGCGCCTCCTCCTTCTCACCCTGAGACTCTGGGCCGAGTGCCCAGTAGAAAACACTAGAAATTAAACAAAAAAAAAACACGTTAAAAGACGCTTCATACACAATTTAAGAATTACTCAAACTTACTCAAAAAGTGCAGTCAGACCATCACTGTCAATGAATTTTTTCAGCATCAAGTGGTAGGGAAATCTCTTTTCGTCAAAGAGCAAAGGAGACGAGAACCCGACGGCGCAGATGCTCAACTGGAGTTTTGGCACGGGTGATGTAGGAATGGGTTCCCAGCGGAGACCTTGAGCCAGCAGTTCCGAGAGAACCGTTGCAATGTTATCAGCCCAAGGGCTCACAATGACCGGAGCAGTAGGAATGGGGGCTCCTCGACGTTGTCTCAAAGGTGACCCAATGGCGAGCTAAAGTTGTCAAAGTTTGTTAAAAGTTAGCAAACTGGTCGGAGAGTGGATGAGGACTCCTTAAATCCAACTTACCTTTACTAAAAGGCCGAAAAGTTCTGCTAAGGCTCTTCCCAGGCGTGAAGAAGCACTGAGAACAGGCTTCAGGATTTTTGCATATCCCTGAAGGGTGGCGGTGGACTTGTCAGGCTTCGCATTGGTTTGAGTAGATGAACTGACATGCGTCGCGTAAGCGTTGTAGTAAACTTCACAGAGATGATCCACTTCCATTCCGTCAGCGCTTGATCCTGGCTGCTCATTAAAATAAAACAAAATCGCTTAAAACAAGCATTAACTTTCGTTATCCAGGGTATTATGGTAATGACGTACCTTTCCGGCTGAGTCTTCCGATCGTGTCTGACATGTTTGACATTTTGGAGGCACGAGGATGTCGAGATCCGCACGTGCAAACTCGCCAGATTCCGGGGAATACTCTCCACTGCAAATTGCCAAGAGTACTGTGCTCTCCCAAACCAAATTCAAATAGAGTTTAGAAAGCTTCCTCAAGACTTTGAGTCCCAGTTCACTCCCCCACTCTTCCGTTGACATGCTGCGAATGTCAGGCTAGTCAACAAGAAAATTACAAAATGAAACATATTGCATCACATCTTTACTTTATTTTTATCTTAATTGGACGTTCCGACTCACCTGACCCGTTCGACAGACTTGAATGAACATCATGACAAAGGAATGGACAGCAGTCATGCTGGCAAGAATTGGTGTCTCACAGGGATCGTCTGGTGAGTCCCACAATGTGTCTTGGTCCCACTTGGCCAGCGCAATTTCATGTAACAGAACACTGCTACCCGGCTGAGGAAGAAGGAGGGGATTCTCCAACTGCTCCAGCTTCACTAACGCCTTGTCCAACTCTGTCATTCCGATCTCCAGCACTTTGCTTTCGTGAGCCAAACTCTAAAAATAGCAGTGTTGAACTACTTAGCCATGTGCTGCTGCTGGAAGTGAATCTTACCAAAATTGATTTGCAAACGGCAGAGACTGCTTGACAGGACGCTGTGTTTGGAAAATCCAATGGAAGATTTGGCAGAGAGAAGACGTTCATCAAGGGTCTGATCCCTTGTTGTGTGACAAATTCTCGGCAGTGGTCATCTGTTGAATTGTTGCTCAAAATCGCATCCAGAAACTTCATCTGTGAGAGCACAGGAAAATTTTCGTAAGCATTTGCAGGTTGTATCCAAAAAAGACTTTCGGAATTTAAACTTACGGCGTTGAAAATGTAGTCGACCATCGGGGGAGGTGGTTTCATTTCTTTCAGCGTCGCAATGGCGGTTTCGAGAGCAGCGTCCCGGCTACTACTGGCCGACACTTGATTTTGGGGTTGTGAAGAGATTGATGGCTCTTCGTCATCATCGTCTTCCTCACTACTCCCAACTTCAGAAGTCCCTGCACGGGTGGTGGTCAAACTAGTTTCCAATCTTGGTGGTTGCTCCTTCCAAGTTG
Source organism: Anurida granaria (assembly GCA_034694825.1). Taxonomy (NCBI): domain Eukaryota; kingdom Metazoa; phylum Arthropoda; class Collembola; order Poduromorpha; family Neanuridae; genus Anurida; species Anurida granaria. Next base: position 3,804 of record JAQIWD010000559.1, read on the forward strand.
ATACACGGACAGCAGAGCTCATTTCGCAGAGATCCTCCAGGAGCTAAAATTTAAAAACGACGATGAGATCGTAAGTTGTTGTTTACAAAGAATGGAAAGGTCAACATAGGTTATCACACCGCTTTACCTTGACCATGGCTGAAGTAGCTTCCGTTCGTAGGCCTGGCTGATGACGCATAAGCTCATCCATGGAGTTCCCAAGGTTAGTGGCGGTATCACCCATTGGTTCGGCAGATCGACGACGACGCATCGCTGGCAAGTACTGAGGAGAGATCAGCAATTTGCAAATCTTGTGGAATGGTTTACATTTAAGAAATGCATTCAATCCGCGAGTGTTCAAACACAATGCTGAGAAAATGTTAGGAATTGAGGCAATCACTTCTCTCGTCGGAGGGACCTACGTAACAAGGATAATTAACTAAATCCAATGGAGGAAGTAAGGGGGAAATGCACACTATTATTCTTACACTTTTGACAAGGATCGCTTCTTGGACGACGTCAGTCAATCCGCCATCTTGGAGCGCTGAAAGTAGGGATGGTTCTTGGAAGACGTAAACGGTTACCACATCCGTCGCCAACAGGAAGAGGGATGAGCCGTAGTACTCTGCATTGCTAATAATGTGACGAAGGGAATTAGGCAAGGAGGTCTCCATGATATGACGAATGCTTTCAGAGAATGATGCATCCTGAATCACTTTTTTCAAAAAGTTTAGTAGTGATTTTAGGAGAGCAGCTCGCTGAGGAAGGCAGACTTGTGAGTCTGGGACGAAATTAGCTGAACTTCCTTCAAAAGGGATTGGGATAGAAGCAGTAGATGGACCTGGGACTGCTACGGGACTCTCCCCCTATGTCATAAATCAACCAATCAATTAATCCACCATAAAATTCCAGCCATGTGTAGCAAAATTTGAGTAATCAGGCGAACCATTTGAGCACTTGAATCTGTATCCATAGGTACCTCTGAAACGTTTGATGTACCCCCATCCGTGCTTGCGTTTCCTTCCCCTTCCTCTGCAATATCTTGATCTTCATTGATTGTACTCTGACGTCCCAAGGAGGTCGAAGGTTCCGGGATAATTTCAAACGGCTGCTCCTTCCGACAATCAGCAACTTCAGCCTAAAATATATAGATTTCATATTTTAAAAATTGACGAATAAAATCAAGAGTTTGTGAAAACAGTTGATGATATTAAATGATAATTTTTTTTAAATTGAAAATAAACGTCTTGCCTCAAGGCGATTGATAAAAACATTCAAGCCACCGTGAGTATGAAATCCCTGCATGTCCATGTTTGTGATGAGATCAATTACTCGAACAGCTCTTGTAACAAACTGCATGAAAAAAAAGAAGAGAATCTAGTAAGCCACGCCGGAGGTAACGAGGAAGAGGATCAACGTCTGCAACTTACGGCGTCACCCTGTTCCCTTTCCATTTAATGGGAAAATTCGTTTTTAACCTTACCGTGATTTGGTCTTCGTCTTCAGGCTTCCAGCCTACGACTTTAATGAGACTCTCCAACATTCCACAGCTCACGAGGGCCTCTCCTCCCAGCTCATAGCTCGCCAAGTGGTAGATAAAGCTGAACAAGGCTGTGGCCAGGGAGATTGGATACGGTTTAGCAGTTGACCCAGCAGTCGGAGGGGTTATCATGGAAGTGATGCAGTTGCGAACCATCATTGGTAAGAAACCGTGGAAGGAACCAATCCCAGTTACGTCGATGATACTGGAGACAAGGAAAATCATTGATATTTTACTTTCCTTTTGCATGCAATTTTTTACAAGCTTTAAAATGTAGTTTTACCTTGGGAAGTTCTGGGCTCGGTCAAGGTGGATTACCGAAGTGAGGGCACGTAAACCAGCTGCTTTGATTTCAGTTAGACCACCGCTGTCTAGACGAAGCACGTCAACAATCTCCTCCATAAGCCCACTATAGAGGAGTTGCTGGAAGTTGTCGTGGAGTGCGTTTGTGTAGACAAGGATTGACAAGGCGCTGAGTCGGGCTTGTACGCATTGACAACGCTTCTTGAAATCAGGGAAATTGAAAGCCAATCTCAAATGTGTGTAGAGTATGATCTAGAAATGTTAAAAAAAAAACAAAAAAAAAAAAACATCAGTAACCACTCACCAATGAAGTAGAAGTTAGATGTAGGAGTGTGAGTAAATCCGAGGAAAATAACAATCTTACCTGCTTCTCTTCTGGTACGGAATACTGCGATATTATTTTGTCCATAGCAACTGCTGGGTTCTCCCCTAACTGTGAAACGTCATCAAAGTGAATCACGGTCATCATGTCTGCTTTTCCACGACCATCTCCGCCGGATGGATTTGGGAATTCCATGTGGACACCTCGTGAAGAAGCCGGATAGCCCTGAAATCAAGGTATCTGAGTGAGTAAATCTTTAGGAAGTATTAGAAGTCAGTGGCACTTACATTCATGTCGTTATCGGTACAACAAGCTGCGAGGCCAAATCCCGAATCCTTCCCACCCCAGCTCTAGAAAGAGAAATAACAGTCAGATGAACGTTTTTTAAAACATTGTTAGACCAGAATTAAGTTTAGAACAACTTACATCAGCAATGTAGGTCAGTCTCTCTAGTAATCCTTCCCGTTTGTCCTCGGGCAATCTTGCCAGGAAGTTGCTCCGCTTGCTAAACATGTAAAGCAATTGAAGCACATCCAGGACCATTCGGATACAAACAGAGTTGAGTAGCTTGACCAAGTGATCCATGGAGTTGTAAAGATTTCGAGAGAAGGAATGTTCAATCAAGAGGGTAGTAAAGTTCAAGATGTATGTAACACAGAAACGGAGCTAGAAAAGAGCAAACAAAGTATTATGGATGCGCAATCCATATTAAATGAATGCAATCTTCAGTTTATCATACATGGCGAATAGCCCCACGTTCTATAAAACAGAAGTCGCCTTACCATCTCATTATTATCAGCATCCAACTCAATGGCCCATTTGCTCCCTTCCACATTCTGGGCAGCCTGTTCCAAGTACGAGTCAAAAATGTCCAACACATCGATCCAATGGTACAATTCACACTTTCCATAAGTCCAATTCTCAATTGCGGACAATACTGTGAATAAATCCACAGTTGTCTTGCAGGATTTGATCCTATCAATTACGACCTTGCAGTCCGGAGGCTAGAAAGACAGGGAAACAAATTAACCAGTGTTTACGTCATACCCAACTAATACTACACAGAAACTAATTATTACTAGGTGACTTCTATATCACTTACCACCTCCGTGCTACTCCGCTTAGATTTCGTCCGATCAACTTTCATTGTTATGTCAATTCAGTCTCCCATGATATTCAGGTAAGGGTTGATGATTCACGTCTGCTTCTGAAACGTCCCGTAGGACCCAACAATCCTTCGTTGTGACTTTTCCTCACTTTCTGTATATTTCAACTGTAAATATCCAAAAAGAAGAGTCAAATTAAAGTCACTAAACAATACTCAATACATTGAAGAAGAGTAAAAGTTAAACCAAGAAGAGAATGAAATGTCCCACCAAACTGAGGTCGATTGGGTCAAAGTAACAAGAATAGTTTAAACTAATTATCAGACGATCACTACTGTGGGATTTGAATAAAAAAACAAACACTTGTCTTGTCTTATCTGTCCGTTAGTGCTTTCGACCTGCACGAATGAAAATGAAAGTGACGAGAGGCAGCTGATGTTTGTATGCTCTTTACTCTCCTTCCACGCGCTCACTATGAAAATGAAAGGACGGAAATTCCCTTGCTTGCGTTGTTCTGACTCTGAGTTCCTCTCACGACCCCCTAAAAGAAGTAAAACTACCGCCAACCTCAAGTAAAGAGACTAATCTGCTGTCCCACCTCCATCATCCTGCATTCCTGCTGCACTACTTCCACTGCATCTTGACATTGTAAATGAAATACGACGCGATGCAATGCATTTGAATTCCTAAAACACTATCATTCTATTATATGTACGTTTATGTACCGTTTTAGCACAGATGACAGAATGCGAAAAAATCGGTTATTTTGCAGTTTTTGACCTGAGGTCATAAATTCAAATTTCAGCGGGTCTCCGTATACAAAAAATTTCTGGTCTATGGCATTGCGACATGTCCAAGCAGCAATGAAGAAGTGGCATATCCGATTATTCCAGGTCTTGAATTTTTGGGACTTTAGTTGCGGGTCCAGAATTTTAAACATCAACCATGCGCGCCGGCCAAATATTTCTCACACGAAATAAATGTGGTCACTATCCGTCTCTTCTTCCGTGTCATCCAACTACCTACTGATTTCTATTTGTTTTAAAGAACTCTGGGCTAATGAGAACAATTGATCAATAACTCGACTTGAGAATAACAAAGTTTCGTGATGGTCATGCTCAGCCGAGGAGCATCATCTGTATAAGATAAGCTGGTGCTGAAACTAGTACTACCCTTATCTTCCAAGACATTTGCGTCCGACACTGCGACCTGATTTTAAACTATTGTTGCCTGTTGACATATTCATGATATGGAGCGGGTAAAGTCTGCACTGAAACTGAAAGACAAAGAGTTGTGAAGCGGAATGGGCAAAACGGGGGAGCGGAAATGAATGAAATCAAACCATGAATGCAGGCAGAAAGAGGACGAAAAGATGTCAACCCCTTTTCCTTATTAAGGTTAATTATTCGTTAATTGACAATTAGTAATTTACTTACCTGTACAAGTAGATGACGAGGGTCCTTGTAGTAAAAGCCTTTTTATTGAAGGGATAAATTCGTTTCCCGTAAAGAATCGGTGAGAAAACGTAAGTCGTCGAAGAGTTTCCTCTATAAACGTCCAACCAGATGAGAAACTCGGAAGTGAATGAACAAGTCTTTCTTTTCTTCTCCGTCTTGTCTTCGCACTCTACCTCCAACAAACAAACCCGAATGGGTGCCGCTCATGTAACTACGCTCGTACGACAACAAAACAAATCAATTCAAAACAAACGTAGTTTGCAAGTAAAATTTTAAACGTGACTGGAGAGAAGAGTTCAAGTTTTCTGCTCCTATAATCGATGATGATTAGCATTGAGAAGGGGTAACGCCGCATGCGTTTTCGGAACTCCTCCTGCAGGAAGAAACTGGAAAAAAATTTCTTCCTATAATAAATTCATTTTAATTAATTCTCTCATTTAATTAAGTCTTCGTGTTTTTACTGTTTTTCTTTTGAATGAAGAATTTAAATGGAAATTATAAATTACAAGGAATAATACAACTCGTTTCATTTAATTTAAAAACATCCAAATTAGGTATACCAAAGTGAAATGGTTTACAAATAAAAACAAACTTTTGCACAGGATTATTTAATAAAAGTGTAAATACAATATAGTTGTAATAGATTAAATATTTTTAAATATTTATTAGGAATGCCAATTCTCAGAAATGTCATAAAAAATCAAATAGACAAGATAAAAGATGTATTGCAATTATTGGCACACACAAATTTTTTTGTGAAGAATAGTAGCATGCGTGGTCCATGTTTATATCCATTGGTCCACTCGATAAAGACTTGCACGTACTCCGGTAGAAGTTACGGTCTTTTAAATCGAAAAATGTTTGCTATTTTACTGACAACATCTTTTTAGGTAAAAGTCTAAATAAACTCTAAATGTCCTTTTTGTTTGATTGTTAGTTGTTTTATAAATCCTTTGCGTAACTGGCGGTTGACGTTTTATTTAGGCAAAAACAAGTGCAAAATTTCCAAAAAGTTTAGAATATGCGCTGGGAGGTGGCAGCAGCCTCTGAGAGAAAGTCTTGACGGATAGTTTGTTTGTGAGTTTCGGTGTGTCAAATGACAATTATTGATGGACGGCGTGACGGCGACTGAGAGACACAGTTGGTTAACTAACAGTCGAATTTATTTAAATTCTAAGTGAAGGAGTGGATATGGGGAATTACAAAATATCACGCCTGCGTAATTATTTTGGTTTGTTATTAGAAATGTCACACCGGTAAGTGGTGATTTGTGATTGATACCCTCAGACCATTGTTTATTCCTCCAACCACTCCAGTCCAATCAACTCAATAATCCCGCCCATTGTTTGCCTAATGCTTTTGCAAGTTTTGAGAACATTGCGAGTAACGAAACGATTAATTAAGGTTTTGGAGCTGGCGGAGTTTGATTCTGGGCGGAGTCTGACTTTGGAGGAACCTCTTTTGCTTCCGGGGTATCTGGAGGAAGTTGGTTCACAAGGCCATCCAAATTCGAAATCATCTTGTTCACGTGCTTGTACAAACGTTTGGCTCCCTTCGACTCTTTTAGCTGTCAGTCAAAAATACACAAAATTAGTTCAGCTCCTCCTACCGGTTGATTTTAATAACTGGAATTCGTTTTTACCTGAAGTGTCGTATCGCCGTGTTTCAGAACATTCAGATCCTTAATATCCTCCTCGTAGTCGGCCAACTCTGATTTTAGATCCTGGATCTCTGCTTTTTCGTCCATTTCCTTGTTTTCGGGATCTAATTTCTCCAACTCACTCTCATCCGTCAAGGTACCCTGAAATAGATCAAGCGTAAATTTCTACGACCCCACGCTACTATGAAATCTTGTATTTACTTTGTCAAGTTCGGCCATTGGATGCTCTATGTAACGGGACAGCCGGTACTCCACAACCTCTGACACGGTTACAGGCTCATACAGGTCTGGACTAAGGTGCAATTCCGTGGAAAGTGGAACTCCGGAATCAACAGGAGCTGCCACGGGTGTGGGCGGAACATGAACTTTTTGTGCTAAAAATCGTAATAAATTGACATTAGCGCAAGCTTAATTTTTGAACCAAACTTATCAAGCAAATAACCTGATGGTACGTCTGGAATTTTCGGTTCTTCCGACACAGGGATTTTGTCTTCCTTTTCCTTCTTTGGTTTGACCTTTTGGGCAACAACTTGTTCCTTTGCTTCTTCGCGTTCCTCTCGGATCTTTCGTTGTTCTTCCTTGACAATTTCTAGCCTGGTCTTATGGTCCACCTTCCCTTCCAGCTCTCCAATTGCACCTTTGGTGTGGATAGCCTACAACAATACATGCAAAGGATACAAATCTGAGCAGGAATGCCGATTTGGCGAAGATCTGAGCTTACTGCGGCATCTGGAAGAGCCTGAAGTGTGGCCTGGAGTTGAGCCGTGGCTGGCAAATGTTCAGGTAAGTAGAGCGCCCTGGAAAGGAGAAGGAGAGACGGCGGGACTTTCTCATGAAGGGAAAGTTGGAGCCACTGTTCGAGTTGCCTCCGGAGGCGATCTTCCTGGACACCAACTGCCCTCATGCCTCGTGCCTTACAAGCAGATTGGAGTTCAGCTACGTTTAAGCTCTCTACTCCTTCGGCCTCAATCGTCTGTAAAAATTCAAAAGGTGTAGTGGCCCAATGAGTAGTACAATCAAACTTGACATTAGAAGGATCGGAACTTACCTTGTCGTCTTTCTTCAATTGATTCAAATTCCACCTCAGTTGGTACCTCAGAAGAGTATTCGTCCCAATTGGAGGGATTTCCAGGACTCGACAAATGGCCTGGAGCTGGAGTCGGGACAAGGAGTCCAGAGTAATTTCGTCCTCGAAAAGTTTACTGAACTCAATAATTTCCTTGTTTGACACTTCCTCGCCGGATGTCCTGATCTGAAACCAAGAATGTCGCTATGAATTATTTAGTCCATGACAAGAAACAACATATCAAACATACAAAAACAAGAACTTTGCATACCTTTTTGAAAAAAATTGAAAACTCCTTCGCCTTGTCTGAGGAATGACCTTTCGATTCCAGCACCATCTCATCTAGCGTCTTTTGCAGAAACTTAGCCATTTCTAACTTCACTTTCAACTGGGCCTTCATCTTGTCCTCCTGTTCATAAGAAATAGCAAAAGGTTGTAATTAATTCATTAATCATCAGAGACGATTCCCAACCTTACCCGCTCGAGTTTGGTTTGAAAAGTAGAAGGAAGCATTCCAGGGAAAAATTTCAGGAAGAACGGCAATAGTAATTCCATGAAAGGAACAATAATGAAGACAGAAAATGGAACAAGGCGGAACAAATCCGAAGATGTCCGAATGAGCTGACGGTGTTCTCTCCTGGTTAGAGCCTTTCCATTGAGGATTCTCCATACCAGACCAGTGCAAATTCGGGTATCGAGCCATAGGAGTCTGAATCCATGGTAGTAATGAAGAATCTATAAAACAAATTATGCATGAGAATCCAACACAATTGTAGGTCATGATCCATGGCTTTGTTTATGAATTATGAACTTACCTCATCCTCTATCCGTTTCCAGATGCTTCGCTTTGGGGCTACGACAAGTCCCTTCTCCTTCTCCACTAATTGTTGCTTCACATTCTTCACCGTTTCTTCTACTTTTGAGGACGGTTCGTCGGAACTACTAGCACCGGTAGCGGAACTTGAATGTATGAAATGGATATGGGTCCAGCCCGAACCATGATGGGTGATGTAATAAAATGGTGGAGAATAACAGGTTTCTACTACTACGGGTAGTCTGCTGTAATGATTCAGGAAACTGCTAGATGTGAGACTTGTTGCTGATTGGTGTAGTGCTTGTCGGCGGATCCAACTGTCAACAGCATTCTTGCGGACCATTGATAGGATTTCCGGTCTGGGCCCCCGTACTGAACGAATACTGAACCATCCTAGAGGTAAAGTACGAAGACAATATTAATTTTTTAAATGGCAAACAATTATTACCTCCACTTACGCCGGTTTTGAGGGATGATGGCTTCCAATCCACACGTCAATACCTTGGCCATCATTATTGCAATGAAAATAAAGCTGATCAATGAACAAGATGATTTATTTTCGGCCGGAGTTACTTAACTTTGTAATTAATTGTGTGTGCGAGGAAGAGGGATTAAATGACCTTTGTGTAACCTCTGCCGGTGTCAGTCAGTCACTAGGTGGGTGAAACACGAGGGTCAGTCGATGGTTAATCGTGCGTGACAATCGAAATTGGAGAAATCAGTCAGTAGTAGTACTGGGGGAGAACTTCTTTAAGACCTTTTTTGGATTTTGGATTTGGCAGGTGAAATGTCAAATGACAAGTTACTTGGCGGCCTCAGTGGAACTCCTTTTTAATTCTGTCATGTATGGGCAGACAGGGACATCACAAGTGAACAGGGTTCAAATTCCCGAAAATTCCAATATGCTCTCAGAATTTGTTCTGAAAAAAGTAATTTTTTTTTTCAAAACTGCTGGATTTTACCACTTTTTTGTAATTTTTGCAGTCGAAAAAGTGTGCTTTGGGTAAACACGTCGTTTTTCTGATGAAACTTTAGTAATTTTTGGGAAAAAAAGTTCTAACACTTTTTTAAGTTTTTATTTTTAAACAAGTTTTTAAAGTTCTAAAAAAGATTAATCTTTCTTTTCCGACCCCCGCAAATTATCCACAGAGACCACGAATTATAGTCAAGGAACAAGTTAATTGAATTTGGAATTACAAGTGAAACAAACGACCAATTAGATCAACCTAAATCTCGGGTTAGTATCTCTAGGCTAAAATATCTAACCTAACCTAAATACAAAATTCCAATTGCAAATTCGTTTGATCTTTTTAAATACATTTTGTACCTTATTCTTTTAATTATTAATGAATTTATTCTAAGTCGTGAGATTTTTAACTGCTCGGGGCAAGTTGAGCTGTCATTTTTATGAGTTTTTTATTTTGGAATTCAGACAATTTCGGAATGCGTTTTATTTTATAATTTCGGACTATTTTGGAATTTCGGAATCGGATTTTGGATTCCGAATTCACCCTGTTCACAAGAAGAATGAAGAATTCACCTTGTTCCCTCAAGAAAACGGACATGGGCAAATATTTCAACAACATGACAAGTTTGGTTAAGTCGGGTTTCTAAAAAAATCGTTAAATTAATAAGTAAATAATCAAAATCGAACGAACAAAATAGATGACCTGGCAAGGTCATTTTCTCATTTTATATTAGAGGTCAAACTTTCCGTATCTGATTTTAGCAGATGTCCGACCCGCGCGCGCCAAACAAACAAATCATTTCTTCTAAATTCAATTTATCAAAGTAATGTTGTTAGACGAGCCCGTGTCTTCTAAAGTTATGAAGTAAAGTTGAACAATAATTGTAATTAATTATTAATTGGATTAATTTGTTGTTTGATTGATTGATTTGACCAATTTGTCAACTACTTTGGATAAAAGACGCAACGGCAAGTCATCAAAACTGAAGAGGTCAAAGGTCAGCACTCTACATCTCATTTTCGGGCTCTTTTCTTCCAGGTCAAAACACGACGACGTGTCGCGACATGGAGACGCTCAAAGAAGGCCTGAAGAAGTTCAGAACTAGTAACAATGAGGACTTGACAATCTATACCGACATCCCTGATAAATGCAAATCGAATCTTTGTTATGTTGGGATTGACGAGGCTGGGCGTGGACCAGTGCTGGGTAAGTTCATGGTTTTGTTTTTGAATTTTGGAGCCTGTAACACACATTAGTGATAAAGTTAAATTGGGAAAAATTCCTTTCCAGGTCCCATGCTATACGGAATCTTTTGTGCCGTGATTGACGAAGATGAAGTAGAGGAATTAAAGAAGAAAGGAAAGTCCATGAGCCAAATTGAGGATAATCCCCCAACATTGCTATCCACCGTGAAAAAACTAAACGATTCCAAACAACTAACAGAGAAATTGAGGGAACAAATATTTGCTGACATGGCGGACCAGGATACTTTTTGCTATGGGCTTAAATTCATTTCTCCTACTCAAATCTCCTCGAAATGCTTCCGGCGTCAGAAGTGCAGCTTGAATGAGGTTTCTCATGATGCCGCTATTGAACTCATCAAGGGCATGCTGGAGCGGGGAGTGCGGATTGCAAAGGTTTATTTGGATACCGTGGGTCCAATGGATAAATACCAGGTGAGCTGTTTTCTCTTTCCATTTGTCGAATCTTCATTTCCAAAGAAAACAGGAATTAACATGACATGTTTATGTTTCTTAGAAAAAGCTGGAAGGGATATTCCCAGATCTCAAATTCAAAGTGGATAAGAAGGCGGACTCCAAGTATAAACCAGTGAGTGCTGCCAGTGTCTGTGCCAAGGTTGCCAGGGATCATGCACTGAAGGAGTGGACATTTGCTGAAGGCTCAAACGTTATCGTTGGTCCAAACGGATGGGGAAGTGGATATCCCGCCGGTGAGTCCCCCATTTCATTTCACATCTATTGCTAAGCAAGTATTTGTTCTTATGCCCTCACACGATGTCTAAATCCCAGAATTCCTTTCGTCTTCTAGATCCGGAAACCAAGAGATTTCTTCGGATCAACATTGACCCCATCTTTGGATTTCCTAACATTGTTCGCAACAGTTGGGCTACGGCTGAGACGCTGCTCAATGATAAGGCTGTCAAAATGAAATGGTAACCCAACCCAACCCATCCCATCCCTCGAAATCTCCTGAATCACTTGACTGACCTTTCGACTTTTACTTTTCTAGGGATACTGGAGAACGGGAAGAGGAAGCTTCAGCACCCAAGATTAAAAAATATTTTGCAAAAAGTGGAAAGGGTGCTGGTAGTAATGGGACCCCAGGAGAGCCTGACCCAACTGAGTCTCCAATCACCAAGGTCAAGTCTCAGTTCTTCTATTTTCGTCATTTGGAGCAAACAGTGTATTTGTAGTCTGGAAGGCAATGTAATGGCAGGTACCTTAATCTCACATCTCACTCATACCTTTTCATTCAGAATGCATTAAAGTTTAGACATTTTGTTGACTCCCATGAACTTTAGTATTTTTTCACCAAATGCCAATGGGAAGATGAGACGTGAATAATCTCAATTTCCTTTGAATTTAAAGTTGCATCATCCGGATGGATGATTATGCTGAGACTTGAGTCAGTTTTAGCCGAATGCATTCAAGTAAGTGCAAATTGATTAAGTTTTCATATTACTCAAGCGTCGAATCGTCTGCCTGGGAGTATTATAACGAGCGTAGAAAATCTTGTAATTAGTTGGGGGTGTTTCCCAAATCCGTCCATCTTCCTCCATTTTAATACCCGAGACTAAACAAACATGAACTGGTGTATGGTGGCTATTACAATTGCATTTTATTTGTGAATATAAGATGAGCTTAGCTTAAGTTTAACGTTGTGGGTTTAGATTGTGCTGGTTTACCTTCAATCCCTTGATTACTCTTTCAAGAACACACATTATAAGATCACATCATCAAAATCCTCCATCATCATCATCATCTTAGCATTATTACTACATCCTCCTTTTCCTCTACAAGGACATTCAATTTTTTACGAATCCCAATCCTATTATTCATTTGGTGGCTGCAGCCAAAAACCTTCCACGCTCACGTTCTCATAATTTATTCATCCACCGACTTACTGCCAAGAGCATCTTGGTAGCTCTCTTGGGTGCCTCGTAATGTCATCTGAAGAGTCTGGGAGAGGAATCGAGGAAGGTCAAGGTCAAGCTATGGAGTCAGAGCCAGAGATTGAAACCCGCAGAACGGCCGAGGATGGCGACCAAGTGGGCAACTTGCTAAGTTCACCAGAAATCGCTATCAGGGCTCCACTGGAGGGTGACGACGACGAAGAGGGGTCACGGTACCAGAAGACTTTGGAAGATGAAACCGACAATTTCATCTCTGCGCTGATACACAGGTCAGGACCCTTTAAACACTTTACGACAAAAAATACAAGTAGGCCGGAAGGAATTTATGAAATCCCACCTGCCATTTAAACCTGCTTTCTTTATTCTTACGTTTCCAACACCTGGCGACTCACTTCTCACTTCCGGTTTTGCTCTGAAAAAGTATCTCGGCGTTCTTTTTTGTGCAGCGATTTTAATCTCCCTGAATTCATAGTTTAGGTACCCCCAGATACTCCTACTTGAATTATTCATGCAATTATTTCTGCTTAATTGACTCAAGTTGAAAACAAAGGGAAAGTGGAGCCACGCCCTCTTCTTCAATTAAGTTTCCTGAATTTCCTTTCGAAATTCACATCTTTTCAAATTGTTTTCAAAATTTTCAAACTGCCGAATTGCGTCAAGGAATTCCTTTATTGTTGCAAGGAGATGAGAAACGGGGAGGGTGGGTGTTTTTTTTTTTTTTTCATCAAACCACTTGTTGACAGGTGTGGGGTATCAAGGTCATTCAATCAAATCCCATTGTCTTCCATTAGTCACCATTAAAAAGGGCTTGGATGATGATATGATTGAAGAAAAGGAGACATCGGAATGTTGATTTAATCCCTGTCCAGTAAAATTTTAGCAGAAAAGAAGATAAAAATGAGTTCTATGAAAGGATCTTGGATAAAAGCCATAAAATCACTTTGAGATAATTTTAAGGCCAAAACTGGATAGGAGCAAATAATAGTTCAACGTATTTAGCAAGCTTGGATTTATCAATCTTTTTTATCCCAAAGAATGGACGATGGGTCACCTCTTTAGTTTCATTTTAATTGTGTCAAAAATGATGTTATCGAAACTATGGGTACCTTCATCCTGCCGGAATGGAGGGGATGAAGTTCCATTGTGTTTGTTTGCATTTCATGATTTGGGAACAATAACCCCTTGTCTTGTCGTGTCACAATTTCCCATCCAGTGTGTACATGAATGTACCCGAAGTTACGTATGGATCGGGGAAGATGTGAGGTACAACGTGTAATGATAAAAGGCAGGAGCACAACAATTGTTCTCATAGTAATTCCCTCTGATTGTGTTTACGGATGAAATGATGTCGGAATCAGTGGACCAGAAACTTTTTTTCTTTTTTGCAAACCACCATTGTCAAAATGAAAGCAAAAATTATTAGTCGTAGGGAGATCCGCAGCAAAAAACTTTGATCCAATAGCAGTTAGTTGGGATCCATCTGACGCCGTGTCAAGTACCTTTCTTCCAAATCCAAGACCCCAGTGTCAATGTTTTCTTGAACAGTTTTCCTGGAATACTTGTCAGTATTTTTCGAACCCCCGCCGTGGGTTTGAATAAATCTTGAGCTCCTTTACCCTCTTGTTATAAACTGTAGTGGAAATATTGGAATTGGAAACTCGTTTCCGAGAAAACTTGTCTTGTCTTCAAAGATTGTTTGATTTCGTTCCAGTCCGTTTTGCCTCTCCAACACGTAATTAACAAGTACAACTTTTACATCTGTTCATCCCCTTGTTACTACAAAGTTAAATTAGCAGCACCAGGAAGCGAACGTGTCAGGGTCACGGTGCGGGACACGGTCACGCAGTGTCACCCGACTCGGTACCTTAAAGCCAATGAGGACTAGGACCTTGTCAAAACAAGTTAGGGCGTCCTTTTGGTAAACCCAACAATTGTCACCTCGTGTACTTTCATTTTCTAACAAAAGGAGCTTAGATTCAGTTAATTACTCCCCAATTACTTCAAATCTTCAAAATAATTACGGTACGGAGGTGGGTCGTCGTTTGGTTCCGCATGAGCGACGTGTTACAAGTGCCCTTTCAAGATCTCCCATTGTGTTCATGACTCTGACATTGAGACGTTGAGACTGCTGCTGGTTCTGCATCGTTACGGGGGGCAGCGTCAGAGCAACTTGTGGGCTTTCGGTCACCCCATAAGGTCAGACAATGTTGACCGAGTGCTTCAACATCCGTGTCCGATTTCCCCGGAAACCCCGTAAGGTCTCAGATGTCCAGTCTTCTCCGGTGCGCCCTTCTCCAGCCCAATCCGAGTTCTTCATAAGTCTTGTCCAGATTCAAAAGTCGGTGAATTATGAAGTCCCACCGGAAGTTCCGCAAAGGAGGAAACCACAGCGACTCCGAGGAAATTTAAAGAAAGCGGCCCTCCTCCGCGCTCTCCGAAATGGGGAGAGGTAACGAAAAACGTCCGAAATTCGTACTTTCACCGAGTCTAATTTTAGCAACCCCAAAAATAAACTGCTCTGAATTAGGAAATTCAGAGCAGTAAAAGTGAGAGTTATAAAATAAATTATGAAATTCCAGGCATTGTAGTGAGTGCATGGTGGTGAAAGGGAGAGAAAGTTGAGCAGCGGAATTTGGCAGTACGAACGGAATTCCAAATTGTTCTTCATGTATTGTTGACAAATACCAGTGGGATTTTATGATTGGTTTTAAGGGGGACCTATCTATTTAATTCTTTAAACTGCCAATAATTATGCGCATACATAAATGTACGAATGCGTTTTGTCGCCGTTGATGACGGGTGGAGCACTCTATGCGTATTTTATGAGGTTACAAATCCAGGTCCTGATTTGCATCATAAAGGAACGAAAGCGAAACCGAAATTCATTTAAACTTGTGGCTGTCAATTCCAGAATTTGTAATACAAAATCCGAAATGTATAATGCAGCGTAGCGTGTATATTGGAGCTCCAGAAGACGCGTCGCAATTTTCGCAAATTGGACACATTAATACAAACCTTCGCACACAAGTCAAGAAAACTATCGAAACTCAAATTAACTTGAATGTTATTCGCTGCAAAAGACTCAAATTTTTATTGAAAAAATTGACAAATCGCCAAAGATCTGGGAAATATAAAATGGGCGGACACAAAAACAGGGTGCGCTGCTAAGCAATTATTTGCGACTCGAAATATAAAACCTACCAATGCAGCTCTGAATAAGCCCGAGCCAGGTTGCCCTTTGTATTAAAAAATTCAACCGCAATTTTCTTTGATTAAAATCAATGAAAACTCCATGAATAATTTTCATACGCACATAGTTTTGAGTTAATCAAAATTGCTTCACCGAAAAAGAATTTTTTCATCTGCACGGAGCTCATTTTTTGTCTATGCACCACCGAAAAAAAAATTTTCCATCTGCACGGAACTTAGTTTTTGTCTATGCACCACCGAAAAAGAATTTTTCCATCTGCATGGAACTTAGTTTTTGTCTATGCACC
>JAQIWD010000560.1:0-19666 GCA_034694825.1 Anurida granaria
GACCGAAGTTAAAAATCTGCGCAGATGAATGTTATTTAAACATGAATTTGAATGTATTAGCAGTACTGATGACTCTCGGCAGTGAACAGGTAACTCAGCATCTTCTTCGGATGCCGCTCTTTGGTCTGGGTTAACAAATGGGCAAATGTAGTTCTAAACTCCCCGCCAGGGCTACTTTACACCCAGAAAAATACAGCCTTAATAAAGTTGGAGCTACATTTCTTTGAAAAAAATCGTAATATAACACGCCTGATGTGGTATGTGGTCCGACTCGAAGGACGCTATTTCTTTCCTGACGCTACCTAACCTCATTTTCTTGTTGAGGGGAGTTGACTGCTTAATTCCAGCATTGAACTTTTTAAAAATTAGCCCTATTCAAAGCCATTGTGGCAGCAGCTCAGCAGGCTTATTCCTCTAATTGGCTGCAGCGATGGTGGAATTCTGTTTGTTTTGAAGAAGGTGTACAAATTCAGTAGCATTTTCCGGGCATCACTTCGAATTGGATGCCCTTGAAAACCGTACGAAAATGTGGTGGATTTATTTTGAACGTAACACAAATTGGCCACTCCGGGAATCTGGTAGCTAAGTTGGAAATGTCGATGCATTTTTGGATCT
This sequence comes from Anurida granaria, assembly GCA_034694825.1. Lineage (NCBI taxonomy): Eukaryota > Metazoa > Arthropoda > Collembola > Poduromorpha > Neanuridae > Anurida > Anurida granaria. The sequence goes on from JAQIWD010000560.1 coordinate 616, forward strand.
ATGCCAGGAGGGGCGCATCTGCTGAATGAAAATTTTCGAAATAAAAGAATTCGGCTTATACATTTTCGTAGTCCTGAAAATTAGAAGTGAGTGAATAGGGAAAACCATAAAAAAAAGAATGTTAGAGACTGGGTGTGAAAAATGCCGGGTTTGATTGTCACGTGATCAATCTTTACCAAACTCATACCCCGAAGACCGGTTTCCAGGATCAGTATTGTGCACAATGAAATACTTGAATTGATTTTCCGTTAATAAGGCTAAAAATTGAGGTTTTCAGTGAGACTACTCACTACTGTATTTTATTATCCAACTTTAAATTTGCGCAAATTTTAATTCAAATCAAATTAATCAAAGAATAAATTAACACTACAAATTAATCGTTTGAAGAATAATTAGATTTCTAGATTTGTTTCATGTTGTGGTCCGATAGTATCACTTCATTTTGAAGCTCCTGCGAACCTAATCAGGAAACTCTGGATTTTGAACGGTGTGAATGGAGCCTGGAAGGAGTTGTTGGTCACTGGAATTATTTCTCCAGTGGCGACTTCGAGTCCATTGCAGATTTCCACCGTTGTGATTGGAAATCCAAGAGTTATCCTATCAATGCAACCGGAAATTGTAGATTTCATTAACCTTAGCACGCATGATTATTTCCGAAATGAGTACTTACGTCGGATTAGCGCTTCCTCCGTGGGACTCGTAAAGTCTCAGGACAAGGGCATTCGGAATGTCGTGTGCCAGCTTAAATGCTCCCACAACAACGGCTGGGTCATCAAGCGTAACCCAAGAAGCAGAGAATGCAGCGGATCCGGAAAGTACTGGGACATTGTTGGCGGAGAAGTAATTGAGCTCATAGGCACGGCGAATCACTTCACTTTCCTGGAAGGTGCCCTCATGCGGTAAAATGGCGTAGTGGATGAAATGCTTGTGAATGTCACAGTTGGCATCAGGATTCTTGGGCGCTTTCAGCAGTGACAGCTTGACAACCTATGGATTATGAAGAAACAGGCGTTATTATCACGCCAAATGGCATGTGATTTCTGAATTGTGCCACGTACATTTCCACGGACGCAGAATCCATACTTGGAGTCGGTGATGAGCGTGACCCCTTTATCCGCCTGACTTATGTCGACCCACCTAAGGAACAAGAAACACAGAGAGGTAAAAAATGTCGAGCCGTTTTTTGGCAAGACAGAGTTCACAATGGAAGCTGAGCCATACTTGTGACCGCAAACTTCATATTTGGCCCAGTCCCATGAAGTATTGATGTGATTATTCCTCTTGATATGTCCATACTAAATTCAGACAATGATTCAGCATCACCATTACAGAACACATTTGGAGTAAAACGCTGGCGTTGTGGCTTGGGGTTTACCTGGATTTCATACGTGGCTTCCCGAGACAGGACATTGACAGGAAACTCCACTTTCAACAGCTTGTGATTTTCCTTCCAGTCAACGACCAGGAAATATTCGACCTTGAAGTTTCCGAATGAAAATTCATTCTGAAATCATGGATTATTAACTGAAAGTTACCATTGGAGAATCTGCTCTTATGATTGTGTAACGCGTCAGTGTACTCCCATTTCCAAAAGTCGCAGTCCATTTGTACCCTCCAACAATTGGGCCCACTATGAAATCCCCGCTGGTTCCAACGTACGCTGGGACTTGCCTCGTTTCCATGTGGTAGTCTGCAATGTCCCAGGCGTCCCTGCGTGAATTAATCCCACACTTACCGTTTTTCACCCTGGGATGCGACATGATCTTGCCGTAAATTCGTAACGGAGGAAACTTACCAGAAGAGCGGCACGTCATCATACATGTACAACATCCCAGGCTCAGTCCCGGTATTCTGGAAGTCACTGAAAACAGGTTCCTCATCTCCATTGGCCTTTATAAAGGTCAACTGCTCGGTGGGACGTGAACCATCCGTGTTCACCTGGAGCTTCAAGTGGCCATTTTGAATAGTCCCGTCTAGAGAAACGCATGGAATCAGAACGCTCCCAGTTTTTCTAATTTGTTTCCAAATTCTTCATCCTTACTTAAATAGGAGACGGGGCTTGTTGGAGGAAGTGGAGTCATTGGACTGTAGCCGGAAGGAGCCAACTCGACCAGGACGGCTTTGAAATTGCTCGGAATCCGATATCTCCCTTCAATTGATTCTTCAAAGGCTGCAGCGTCCAATACAACTTCCTGGACATCCGTTCCTGGAGGGATCTCAGGCAAAGTGTCAGGCTTGTTGAAGATAACAGTTTTGACAGGCCATGAGAGAGGATTGTAGCAAATCCGTGTGTTTCCGGCTCCGATAAGATGCCCGTGGTAGGTATTGCGGAGCGGCATTATGACCAGAAAAATGTCCTCGTAGAGTTTCCAGGCATCTTTTACGATCAGTTCAATGCAGGATCCGGGTAGAACATCGTGAAACTGGTTAAGGAGGCAGTCTTTCCAGCACCTGTCCACCGTCGCAACGTCCCTGGTTCAATTAGTTTTTCAATTAGTGTCAATTTTATTCTTCCGCGTAGACCCATAAATGGAATTAATTTACGCCCGGACAGCGGCTTCGGTAACCCTTCCGGTGGCATAAGCAGCAGCCATTAGAAACTCCATTTCTTGGAATAGGAATTCGCACTTTCGATTGTACCACTTGATCTTGGCTTGACTTGTGTACGTTCCGTTGTGTAATTCCAGGAAGAGCTCTCCTACCCATCTAATCATCCCAATTCCTAATTATGCAAATTCATATTTAAGTAATTTAGATTCCTACTCTACCTGTAGAGTTTTGACGATTCGAGCTCCAGTCTTTCCCAATAGTGTTCTGGAGAATTGAACTCGACTCTGGAAGAATAAAAGCGTCTCAAGAATTTTTTTCAAAAAAGAATTTCCTGCGTAAACTATTTACTTTGGGATCCCATCGACATTTCGAAGTCTCCGTTGTCGCTCGATCATGGTTCGAGTCGGTCCACCACCACCGTCGCCTTGCCTTTACAAAAAACTTGACGTCAATCATGGAAAAATTGCGAGAAGCCGTTTGTAATCCTTACCCGTACAAGTACATCCCAACATTTGCACGTCCTTTGTCCTCTGAATTATTTTGGGAAAGTAGGATTTCATCGACGCTAAATTCCAGAAATGAAGCCTTATTAGACGATTCAAATTATTCCTAACGAAACTTTCATTTATCTTACTTGGCCTGGGCGTTATAAGTATTTCCTGGGGGGAAATGAACCAACACTTCAGATCCATCGATGCCCTACGAATTATATTTTAGTTAATTAATTCGTCAATTCAACATCAAAGGAGCACTCGTTGGAAATTTACCTCCCATTTAAAACTGTGGTTTGGCATTTTGTTAACTTGATTCCAGCTCATCTTTTGCGTCATGAAGCGATTGATTCCGACATGCTGTGAAGAGAATGATTAAATTATTTTATTTCATTTTAAAAATAAGCTCAGTTTGTCTAACCTTAATAATCTGCGGAATTTGTGCGGAATACCCGAACGTATCTGGTAGCCAAAACTCCTTACACGTAATGCCGAATTCTTCTTGGAAGAATCGCTGGCCATAAAAGAATTGCCGGAGAAACGACTCTCCGCTGAAAGAAAGTGATGGATGGTAAAGAAAAGTAAGGTCAAATAACCATGGATCACCGAGTATCGATTGACTCACCTCGGAACGTTCCCATCCAGTTCAACCCACGTACCACCAACCTTTGACCCAAGGAATAAATGTTAAAATTAAAATAATCAACACGGCAACTTTGTTTCATTTTGTTGAAATGCTTAAATCGTACAGGAACAAATCTCCCTCCGGTAACTGCTGCCTTCAGCTCTGTGTAGAAGTTTGGATAAAATTGCTTCATCCATTCATACTGAACGGCCTAAAGTCCCAAGGAGTTCAATTTAGACCAACACCCTGTCGGAATCCAAATTTGTAATTACCTGAGAACAGACGAAATACGCGTCATTATATTCCTCGAGAAGCCTCATTTGTGCTGACCAACTTCGTGCACATTTCCGAATCGTCTCGTTGTAAGGCCACAACCTGTTACAGAGCCAAATCCAATTTCAACAGGGGACCCCAGAAATCGTAAATCTAATGCGGAGCTTACCAGGCTGTATCAATGTGGCAATGTCCTAAATCATGCGCATAAGAAAAAATAGGTAAATTTTTCTGTGTTTTGAATGTTAAGCATTATTTCAAATTGTGAAAACTGACCCATGCTAACAAGTGTGTGACATTTGACCCCGTTTCCTTCAGCAAAGAATCCATCAGCGATAACTCCTGCGGCCCTATAATAGTCGCATCATAAATTTGTGTTTTGGTCATGGGAAGTTCAATTCCAAATGTAGGATTGACAAACTTATTTACGCATTCTCTCCAGCGATAATTTTGTTGACCATTTCATTTCCTGCAAACATCGCCTGGAATTATGTAAATGAAAGCATTTTCCAATTAGTACTTGTCCAAGTTTAATAGTTTTCCGCTCTCCAATTCAGTTACTTGGTAGCCGATATGATCTTGTCCGAGTTTGTCTGCCATTTGATAAAGCATCTCCAAATCCGTGTACAACTTGTAAATTTCCCGATCAAATACTGCAAGTTCCACCCTCTCCAAACGGAAATATTTATTCTCATCGGGTGGTTCTACAAACAAATTAAAACTAATTATAGAAAAACGAATGAATTATTTCACAAAAGGAATCTAAACTTTAGAGATATTTACCGATGGTCCCATCGCCTCCTCCCCCCGCCCCAAACATCATGTTACAAGCCATTTCAACGTAAAGTGTGAATGCTTGTCCAGGCACAAACGATTTGAGAATATACTCCTCCCGGAAGCCAGGACTCAACCCCTGGAAGAAATAAATAGATCAGACTCCTGGAGAATCTGACTCCAGCTGCAATCATGTAGGTCACAGCGGTCATTTACCTGGAGAATGGCCCCCTGTGGATTCCAGATCGTAGCTTCAGAACCCGTGTACCATCGGAAATGAACTTCCCTTCCAGTCCATTCTACTGGAACTGTCACCTGAACCCGGAACCAATGAGTTGTCCAGGTGGGGCCAAACTGTTCTCCAGCAACGTGCGGTCTGAATGTTTGACCAATAATCTCTTGAAATGTGTAATCCTGCCACGCACCACTCCCTCCCGGTAAACTCCAAACTTCTATGGCTGCTCAGAGAAAACGAATGTCAAGATGTATTCCCAGTGCGCATGGTCGGGTGCAAGTACTCACCAAGGTAAAAACGTACCTGTGATTTGTTGAATCGTGGGATACAGCCGGCTATGGAGATTCGTCCTTTTGAAAAGACTATCCTTGGAAATGAAGTTGTTGATCCTGCCTAGAGTTGTGGACCGATTCTTATGGATCGGTGCCACGGCACGGAGTGTTGACATTGTGGACCAATGTGGTTGCTAAAATTCAAAATTGGTCGTCGCCTCCCGCCAAAATACGCAGTTCCTTCGCTGTCTTCCGGCTAAATTTCTGGAAATTGAACAGATAAATGTAAAGCAATAAGTACTTACTGAATAGTGTGGGTCTCTTTGAATTGGGGAAATTTATAGACGACCCTTATCTAAAAACTATAAAAGAGGGTTGGACAAAATAACAATTCAGGATGGGATGTCAATTTCCTCTTGTTGTGTGTGGTGGGTGTGAATTTGAGTCTGCCGATAAGCCAGCGAAGGGGTCGTTGGACTCCTGACTTTTTGACATTTGACTCTTCCCCACTAATGAGCCTTTGTAATCTGACACTTTGTTGAATAAATTTTAGACGCTGATTAGTAACGACTGGTAAGGGGCGGTTGGGCAAACTTTTTTTTGGTTATTTACTAGTTTACATTTCAGGATTACATAGCCCTGTCGCCCGCACACAATGTTTTGACACTCAAAAATATTTAAAGTTCATCCCATGCATGGTTTACTTTGCTAATTATCCTTTAATCATTAATCATACTTGTTTGAGCACTTTAAACTAAGGGGAATAACCTTTTGTATGATTACCTGCCGTCGGAAGGTTAATTTGGAGTGCCACTTGTAAAGATTAACTCCCACCCCCACGTTCAACAGTGTCCATTTTCAGTGCAATTTGATACGCACGCCGGAACTTATTTTAGAAATCTGTCGTTTTAATTTCAATTCCCAGACAAAGTAAACATTGGAACTTCCTCTGGTTTTCTCCAGCAGTCTGGAACTGTCAGTGGGACAGAGTAAATCAGCTGTTAAAACGCATGCATGCAAAGGAATGGAAGATTACACGAGGAGGCTAAAAATGTCCGGAAATAAGAGAACAGTGGTTTCATTCCAAAACGAAGCGAACGGATGCCAATTACTAAAGAAGCGTCCCATGCATCATAAGAGCGTTATTAGGAGTTGCCCTAAGGGCATTGCAATGAGCATGCGTGGATGCGTGGGTGCGTGGTTTCCGCAAATTTTGCAGCCGCATTGACGCTTGCGCTTCGGATGCAGCCCTTACATTAGATAAAGGAGGTCTGACCTGATCATGTTTTGCATTCATTTTCCCTTGTCTTGTCTCTAAATTCCTTGGGTCACTTCACTCTGTTTGTGCCTGGTGGTGAAGGTGGTGGGTATGAGATTTCCAGAATCCATTTGTTTCGAAAGGAATATGAATACCAAAGTAGGGAATTCCGCTGGTTTTAATGGGAGAATAAACGGATGGATGGGGATGTTCTCCAAGGATTTGGGAAATCTGTCTGAGATCTTGATAAGGGAAGAGGCAGGAGATGGGCATGCGCTTTTATTATCCTGGAGATATCCTGGAGATGCGTCTCAATGCGGACTGATCCAGGAACCCGGGTTGAAAGATTTTATGGATAAATTCTCCAGGAAAAAGGATGTGGGCCCCAGTCTGAGTTCCAACTGGAACCTGAGAACACAGGGGCAGTAGGACTTAAAGATCTCCCCAACATCTTCCTCCTTTCACCAAATACTTTCACCATCTCTTACTGTTTTTACTACTTTTACTGGAATCGGCGACACTTTAGTGGTTGGGAACGACGAGTGTCAGTAGGATTAAGATGATTAGAATACTTTGTCCAGAAATTATATTTAGTTTATGGCTTATGACCCAGTTGACCTGGACGTGGACATTAGGTGAGGCAGGGACAGCTAACCCTCCCATGGCCAACAATCAATTCCTGGACCTAAGTTTCAGACGATCCGCTACGCCGCCATCTTATCTGGATAACGAATATGTCCGGTATAATGTGGGCGTTCTGCTAGTGTCCAGTACTGGAGCGAGTTTTGATCTGGAAAAATGTGCTCCGGCAGTAGACCTTGCCCTTGACTACATTAATGAGGTCTACATGAGCCCTCATGGCATCATTTTGGACAAAGTACAAAGCAGGTAACTCATGAATTCCAATTCGTGCCACAATCCAGCTTAATTGAAATTTGAACGAGCGGTTCTCGACTGTTGCTAATTCAGAGTCAAAATATGTTTAGAGCTTATGAAATCAAGTAAAACCGTGTCCTGATTTATTTATTTTGATCACAATAGCTACCCGACATGCGATGACAGCTTAACAGGTGGTAAAGCAGCCGACATGAAGTTTGTATCCAACGTTATTGCTTTCATTGGGCCCTCTTGCGGATTTGCGCTTTCTCCAGTTGCTCGGCTCGGGTCCTACTGGAACATTCCCGTCGTCACTGGATTAGGTGACCAGGTCAGTCCGTTTTGTCTTCATTACTCTACCAATAGTTAACGGGGGGTCACGTTCAAATGGTTGTAATTTGTTCATGTAACACGCTCCGACAGAATCTCAGAGTTTAATTAACAACTTCATTCATTGGAATTGCATGGTCATTTATCCCAATTTCTTTCTGTTCGGATGTTCTCCAGCCTCCGTCCACCGAAAGTGAACTTTCTGGAGATCGACTACTGGGGCATCAAATTGATGTCAACAATAGCAAGGTTTGGAAGGAATACACTAAATTCAGCCAATTTTCCCATTTTCCTACAAACTTTGCTTAAGACCTTCCTTTTGGCTTTCAGAATTTCAGAATTTTTAAACTGCTTTGCAAATTCCATTTTAGCACGCCATCTTCCCAAGTCCCGATTTCATTCCATTCCATCTACAAGTGGTTGTCAAATATTTCAATTTTGAAATCTTTTTCTGGTTTTTTTCCAAAGGGAGTTTTTGGGGACAAATCAAAGTTTGCAACGCTAACACGCTTATCCTACTGTCAGTGCAGGCTCAAACTTGTCTTTGACAGCATCTGTAAAAAGTACAAATGGAAACACTTGGCAGTACTTTATGACAAGACAGATCTTTTCTCATTCACAGTGGGTGAGTTCATCCAGTCCCAGTGTATTTCTGTTCCGAAAAATGGCGTAATTTCCCCGCCCCTCCGCATTTATCCAACATTCAATTTCCTCAGAAATTTTTTAAATTCATACTGTCCTCCTTACTAGGGCGAACTGTTATAAACGGCATGAAAGAATTTGGATACGAGGTTTATGGACACGGGATTGATGGGCGGGTGCTAGGAGAAATGGATGTCGCAATCTCAGAAATCAGGGAGCACTGTAGAGGTAAATCCCCATAAATCAATTTTAAAGCAATTTTATGGACATTTTGTAAATTTAAAAGAAAACTGCCTCCCTTTCCCGCCTTTCGTAGTCGTTATTTTGAGCCTCCAGGAGAATTTGGTACGGGAGTTTATACTGAAAGCTTATCGACTTGGGCTTACAAACGGGGACTGGGCGTTCTTGGACATTGAGCTTTTCAAGGTGCTTACTTAACTAGACGTTCACTGTGACTGTAAACTATAAATGCTTGACCTCTAACCCCTTAGAACAAACCCAGTGAAACGAATTACTGGCAAACTGGGAATGACGCCAGTGACTACGAAGCAAAACTTGCCTACGAGTCCCTCCTCACAATTTCATTACGAATTCCAAAGTCTCCACTTTGGCGGAATTTCACGGAACTAGTAAAATTGCGAGCTTCGGAACACTACAATTACACTTTCAAAAATGATGAGGAAGTAAGTGATCCCTGCGTAATTGTCACCAAAGTAATTCTAGTTAGGTCAATCGTTGATCTTAACTAATTAGGAATCGTAACTTTTAGGTGAGTTTTTTTGTTGGTGCATTCTACGATGGGGTCATCCTCCTGGGCATGGCCCTCAACGAGACCTTGTCAAAAAATGGTTCCCTGACTGATGGGAAAGCGATTGCCTTACAAATGTGGAACAGAACATTTGAAGGTCAGTAAACAGGGGATGTTCTAAACTGGGAAGTAAGCCATCCATAAACCTCCTTTTTCCAGGAGTGACTGGAAATGTTGACATTGATGAGAATGGAGATCGAAATGCGGATTATGCCATCCTGGATATGAATCCTTTGACTGGACACTTTGAGGTATAAGTATAAAACTCCTCCAGTAACCAGTATCCCAGTCTGGAAATTGGAGTAAAGCAAATGGGATTATTGGGATAAGGATGAAATGTTGTTTTCTATGGGGATAGGCCGTTGCCATCTACTCTGCAAGCCAAGGGCTCCATAAATTGAGTGGTGCCAAGGTTCGATGGCCAAACGGCCTTGGTCCGCCGCCGGATATCCCTGAATGTGGGTTTTTGGATGCTGATCCGGAGTGTTTGCGCCTGCGCGAAGGCACTGGGGCACTTCCATACTTGGCATCAATCATAATCGTCTTTCTCGTCCTCGCAGCTGGCGTCGCTCTTTACGTTTACAGGTAACCCCAGAGCCCTCGGGCGTTGTTGGTAGGGACGCTTTGCCAAAAAGCGCAAGAAAACGCTGAATGTCCCCCGACGATACTAAACTTCCCCCTTTGCTCTTGTGCCCTAGACAACTGAGAGACGTTGAAGCAGCAGGGAGTACTCGATGGCGGATCCTACCCGAGGAACTCCTCTTTGAAAGTGGGGAGCACAAGTCGAGGACCACGGTGGAAGAAATGGACAGTTCACGAGGGTCCCTGTCCTTGGGAGCAGGGCCCGGGGCCCAAGGAACTTTTGCTCCGACGGCTCTCTACAAAGGAACCCAAGTTGCCGTCCGGAAAATTGTCCTGTTCAAAAGGACTGAATTTACGAAACAAATTATAACGGAGATACGACAGGCCAAGGATATTCAGCACGAGAATATCTCGCGTCTCATTGGTCTCTGCCTCAGTTTGTCGGATACGAAGAGTACTTCAGAGAAATGGGACCAAATCCTTGTCCTTACCGAGTACTGCTCCCGTGGGTCCCTGCGAGACGTCCTCCTCAACGTTCATATCCATTTGGACTGGCCGTTCCGGCTCTCCTTGATCTCAGACATTGTCAACGTACGTTCAGCGTTAAGGGTCCCTGAGAGCCCTTGGAATTTATGCCCATTTTTGTCTGTTCCAGGGAATGGCCTACTTGCATTCCTACCAGCTCACACATGGGCATCTATCTTCCATGAAATGCCTCGTAGATGCACGTTTTGTTGTCAAAATCAACGATTTTGGACTAAATACCATCTACTCTTACAAGAAGGAGGACAAGGGGGATCCGGAGTACTTTGTTAGTAAGGAAAATCAAGTCAGTTTTCCCCGGGGGGTATGGGAAGGATCTCATGATTCCTGGATTTCCCGTTTAGAAAAATTCTGGATAGCGCCGGAACATCTGTCAAGGTCACGCGGCCTCAGTTCCGCCAAGGGCGACGTTTTTAGTTTTGGGATAATTCTCTACGAAGTGAAAACTCGTTCCCTTCCTTACTCTTCCGTGCTCTACAATCCAGTCAACGCACTTTCTCCAGAGGGTAAAACTATCTTGCTCAAATTTCATAACCCCCCCCCCCCCCAGATCAGGGAAAGGAGGCTCATTATGGAAGCCCGCAACTCCTTCCCTCATGAAACGCTGCCCAAGGGTAACCTCATATTTCATCCCCCAATTTTTCTGTGGGTTCGTCTAGAGGTCATAAATCGGGTCGAATCTGGCAGACTTCCTCCTTTCCGCCCTCAAATGGGGGATGATGAGTTTCCATGTCCAGGGATTAGTTCCCTAATCCAGCAGTGCTGGGCCGAGAATCCGGATGAGCGTCCAGATTTCCCAACAATCAAACAAGCTCTCAAGAAATTGATGAAGGGGGCTGGAACGCTGAACTTGGTGGACGACTTGCTCCGACGACTTGAGCAACATGCCACTCACCTCGAAAGTCTCGTGGATGACAAGACACGGGAGTTGGCACAAGAGAAGCGACGGTCAGAGGATTTACTTTTCCAGCTCCTTCCACGGTACATCCCCCTCCAGGACTTCCATGGATCCCCGTATCCTCCCACTCTTATTTATATCCTGTCTCCATATTTTAGACAAGTGGCAGATCAACTCTTGCGTGGTGAGACTGTGATCCCAGAATCCTTTGATGCGGTCACAATTTACTTTAGCGATGTCGTGGGTTTTACGAGTATCTGTGCAAAGTCGAGTCCGATCCAAGTCGTGGATTTCCTGAATCAGCTCTATGGGTGCTTCGATGGGATTCTGGATGCGTATGATGCATACAAAGTTGAGACGATTGGGGATGCCTACTTGGTTGTTAGCGGGTGCCCAACTCGGAATGGAGAAACGCATGTTACGGAAATTGCATGCCTAGCACTATGCATACTGGATGCTGTCAAGAACTTCCCCATTGCACATCTCCCGGAGGAACAACTTAAAATCAGGATTGGGATCCATTCTGGATCCGTTTGTGCGGGTAATGCTTCCCAAGCTACTTCCACAGGAATCCGCAAAGGAATTCCAGGAGACAATGCGTTAATGGTTCCTAATTTACGTAGGATGCGTGGGACATCGGATGCCGCGCTATTGCCTATTTGGTGACACTGTCAACACAGCATCACGGATGGAATCAACTGGATTACGTAAGGACAATATTTACACTTCAGCGAAATCTCACTTTCCCCCAATTCCAGTAAATTCTACTCATTCTTTTCCAGCTCTGAAAATCCATATAAGTGAAGCCACCGCAACGGCACTGCGGGACGCGGGAGGGTTCAACATCGTGAGACGCGGAGAGGTAAGCCCAATTCCTTAAAGCTAACTTGGTGCTGGAGTCCTGACGAATTGTTACCCTCTAGGTTGTGCTAAAAGGAAAAGGGACCACGGTGACATACTGGCTGGAAGGGTCCAATGATGAGAGCCTCTGGAGAAGGACCACGATGGGACGCTCAACCTCACGCGAGTCACTGGAGACCAAGGCAAGCGTCAACGTTTTCGCTGGAAGTCCATCCACGTGTGGCTTTAGTGGTGGAATGGGACTCTTTAAAGGGATCGCATCCCCCGCCACGCCAATCCAACATCACCATTTCTCTCCATCCAACAATGTGACCACCATTTCAATTACTCCCGCCGATTGAACTGGGTATTGCCCAGCGAGCATGCGCGCCTGCGCACCCACATTTGCAGTTGAGCTTCTTGTCCCTAGGTCTAACTGGGAAGCCCCAGTACATTTTAATCACAAATGAAACACTTTTCCTCCTAAAATATGGCCGCCCTGAATGGGTTTACAAAAGAGAATGCAAGAGCAGTTACTAGGAAGTGACTATTTTTGAAAAAATATTTAAACTTATTTAGCAACATGAGAGAGAAGGCGAGTGGCGTCAGAAAATGTCAAAGGTCAACTAAATTAATTTACCCGAGGTTTCGTTATTTCATTCCACTAAACTACACCTGTCGATATCAATTCCACAAAAATAAAACGCAAGGGAATATTCTGCTAATAAGTTTTAACGTGGGTACTTGCGGAAGCTCATTTCCTAGTTAAGCTTCACATGTTGGCCGTGTGTATGGACACAATTTTGGGTTCCGGTCGACGAAACGTTCCCCTCTGTTTCTTCATCACCTGGAGCCTCACCTGGAAAGAGGAAACCATTAATCCTTGGAGAGATGCCTGGATAAGTTGTAGGAAAGAGACGCCGTACAGTTTTCGTCAACGCCTTCATGTCACCGCAGACATTCTTTAGGTCGTCTTTCGTGTCCTCAAGGAGACCCGATAGCCTCTTGATCTCGTATTCCGAGTCAACATTGACAGTATCCAGAAGGGACATTGTGCGCAGGCGTGGGAACCAATCTAATTTCTTTTCCTAAAGAAAATAATTTCTCCATTCCAGTCCAGTGTCTTTTTCAATTAATCAGGGGATGGTGGTAGCTTTGGTTAAAATCAGCGGCGGCCGAACGACGGTTACAGGGTGGTGAAAGTTTTAGGCATTTTTTTCTTGTAAAAAGGGAAAGGAGGGTGAGGGTGAACGGGGAAGGAACTTGGGAATTCCCAGGAAGGGGAAAGTATCAAAATGGTACTTGGCAAAACGTTAAATTCCTCGGCCCGAGTTAACTTTTCCAAATAAGATTTTACCTTGAGAACTCTCGAGACGTAGCACTCAGATCCCGTGAATTCCGTCTGATCCTTTTCCTTGAGGAGGACAAGAAAGTAGAGGTAATGGAAGATATTGTGCTCCTTCTTGATGTGGTGCTCAAATGTGACCCCTTTGTTATCAAAGGCAGATCGGTTGAGACCTGTGATGGCCCAAATACGGGGGTTAGCGACATTTTAAATTTCAGAATCAAAATTGAGAAATTTTACCACAAATGAAGCAAGTATTTCTAAGAGTGTCCTCGTGATGCTGCTTCTCGCTTCTCAAATCCGCAAAAGTATCAATGATAACACCAAAAATTAAGTTGAGCAAAATAACGATGACGATAAAGTAGAAGAGTAGATCGTAGAAGACGCGGACAGAGTAGAGCGGTTCCTGGAATTCATGGACAAGTTCCAAAAATTAAAACAAATGGCCTTAATTAATACTCCAGTACGGTCTAATTTAGGGGATGGACTAATGAACTTTCCGGAAGAGATTCCGGAAGACCCAGAAAGGAACAAAGAAATAAAATGAAGGGAATTATGAAATGTCAAAGGGCTCCTCTCCAATCCTAAATTCCAAGATCCAAGGGATTAAGGCATCAAAAGAAATTAGCATCAACTGTCATGGAAGGATATTCTTACGTCTTTACTAGGAGAGCGGAGAACATCCCCGATTCCGCCTCCATTCCGGAGTCCTTGATTCAGCGTCGTCACAATGCACATGAGCAGCGTATCACAGACGCTTTCCTTTGTCTCCTCTGAATTCTCCAAGAAATTGCCAACGTCTGGAAAGATTTGCGTTAAATTTCAACTCAATGGTCCTTTACTGGAGTTTACTGGAGGAAAACCCACCTGTTGTATTAATCATGTCCACAGCGACGTAAAAGTCATTCTTGAAGTAGACGTAGCCCACAATGGAGAAAATGTAGACGAGGATAATGCCTAAGATGGCAGTGAAGATAATTGAGCGACCATTTCTAGTTACTGATCGTATGACATTTAGAAGCGTCTCCTCTTGATAAGCGACATCAAAGAGCTGGAAGAAAAGTAGGGGAACTCGCTTTAAAAAGGCCTGGATAAGGTCTCTTAAATTACATTTCTCAATTCCCCCACATCTTCCCTTCCAGCCCGCTTTCTCCAGGAGATGGAGAAAGGGAACTTTCTTTCTTCTTATTAAGCTCCTGCCTCTTCTGCCAGGATTACATTTTACATTTCTGCTCCATTTCCATTTGGCTAATACGGACGGGGAATAAGCAAAGTTACCAAAGAAACCGAGGGACGGAGATAAGGATCAGTTTCGCGTGAGAAATGACAATTGGTCGGAGGAAATAATGATCATCATTTCCCACGTTTATGCCCCTCCCGCCCTGTCACCACCATTTTCGGAAGCAACAAGTGAAATTGAGGAACAGGGCCATAATGACGGAAATCATTGAGGTCAACCCGAGCCGAGTGCTCCCACAAATTAATACCCAAATGGATCCCCGGAGGCCACATTTCCAAGATTTATGTTGATGATCCCGCGTTTGCCTCCCGTCATTAATGATAATTCTAATCCAGGCAGTACAATTGTAAGAGCTTACAAGGACCGAGTAGAAGAAGGGATGTATGGCCAGGCCAAGTAAGCAGCAGAGCCCAAAGAAATTATGGTAAAGAAACTCCGTGTCCATGATGAGCTCACGCGTAGGTCTCAGAAACATTCCGCTCCGACACTGATGGGAGACAATGTGGAGTCCTTTCAGCAAAACCTGGAAAGAGACCCGGGGAAAGAGGTCAGACTGGCAACAGGGTCATTAGCTGGAAAGAGTCATTTAAGTTCTGGAAGCTAATGGATTACCGTAATAAAGCCAAGTATATAAATTGCATGATTAGGTCCAGCGAGTGCAATAATGATGAGAATTATAAGGGAAATGTTCGCCTGAGCTTCATCCGATTTCCTTAATTGGATCTGCCCACACATCAGGATCAGGATACCCAGGATTGTCCCCCAGTGAGAATTGTGACCTATAAAACGAAGGGAAGGAAGGCGTTGATTGGAGGATGAACTCTAAAATTATTTCGTTCCAGGATCAGAGTCTGGAGGGACGGGAATCCGAGACGAATGTTACAAACCACCAGTTTCTGGTAGTACCTTCATCATTTTCTCTGGAGAAAGGATAGCCGAGAGCCACGACGATGTTAATCATGACGACCATGCTGAAAACCATGTTTCCCAAGAAGGGTTCGTACAAGCTGCAGCTAAAGAGTATGGGGCGATCTAAGAAGGAATGAAACATGAGACGAAATGAATTCAAAACCAGTGAATCCAGGAGGCTGGATGGAGGCTTACGGCGGAGCTGACGCTGCCAGTCCATTTCATAAAAGAGAGATTCGCGCTGCTCAAAGAAGTTTGTGACTTTGGAACCTTTTTCATCATCCTCAGTGTAGCGGAAAACTTTGTCTTTGGTATCCTTAGTGAGGTAGCCACAAACGGCGGGGATGGGAAAAACAACCCGTTCTAGGTACTCCTTGTCCTCCTCAGATCTCACAATCTGGAAATAAAGCAACAAAAGTTGGCGACATCAAGACATGAAGGATGAAAGCGAGGGAAAGTATCCAAGCGACATTGAAACCTCAATCTGTGCTGTCCGTTGGCTATAGTACTTGACAGCATCCGCATTCAAGTTAACTTTACTCCCGGCATTGTCCAGTTCTTGTTGCACTGCCTTGTCATGTTGGGCCAACTGGTGACATAAAATGTAGAGTGCATGGCCCACCTGGAATTAATCAATTTCCAATTTATTCCATTCTTATTCCAGCCTCACTCTTGAACCAAAGAATTCAGCGTACCTGTTTCGCAACAACAGCGCCACCTCGCATTTGCTCCACATAAGGGTCCCTGTCTGAGCTGTATGCTTTCCCCATCATTTCAATCTGAAAATGGGTGCAGAAGAGCATTAACATTAAATTATCCATTTAGGGCTGGGCAGGCCGATGCAAACTTTTGGAATAATTCCAACTCGTTTGCTGTCGCATCAGACTGGAATAAACTTGTCCCTTGATCTTCCAGCTCCTGGACCCAGTTATTACCATATTCCGAATATTCATCTTGCTAATATTCTCAAACATTTCAATCCCATCCTTGCTCTCCATGAGGGAGAGTACGAGTTTACTCGCATGATTCTTGAGCTCCATGACCAGATCCATTCGGCGCTTGCTGAGCGGCGTGATGTCATGGGCGACGAACGTCGTGACAATGTCAATGGCATTCGATTCGTGCAGAATGAGAGTATTCTGATTCTCGAGACAGGGTCCTTGACAAAATTCCGTCAGCGTCCTCAGCGTCTGATTGATGAGTGAAATGTTGTGCTCGTCGACGAGGAGCCCAATAAGGCCAGGACTCCCAGTATTCGAATCAAAAATACAATCCAGGAAGACAAGCGTTTGGGAGACGAGGTCGTATGCGGATTTATTCCCTTGTTGTCGGAGGAATCTCTGAGAGACAAGACATCAGGGACCATTAGTCCCAGGAGCCCACTGGAGAATCAAGTCCAGGGGTCCCCCTGGAAATCAAACTTACCTGCATTTCCAGATTATGATTTTCACAGAGGAGCTGGAGAAAGCGGAGTGAGCTCTCCACGAGTGTTTCCTTTGGGTGCTTGATGTTAGAAATTGCATAACCATCCCTCCGAAGCACCGTCGTGGCAACACCAGGCAGCTCACCCTCGTCCTCATCCGCAGCGTAGGAAGGGCCATTACAGCGCGTAATCCCGTAGCCTTGTGGGTTAAAAATTTGGAAAATTTGTTATCAATTTTGAGATTAGCTGATGACCCTGGTGAGAAAAAATGGGTAAAGGTCAACTAACCTTTCATGGTCGCCAAGAGCTTGAAACCGGAAACAATGTCTTTGGTCGCATTGAGCATATTTTCAGACATCTTGCTAGAGATTCGGAGAATTTTGCGCCCATCTATTCATGCAGTTTTCAGTTAATTCCTGATCCCAATTTATATTTACGGTCAAAAGAGTATACCGTTGGAGACTTTGTCCTTGGAGAGGGTACTTTGACTAAGCGTAGCCTTCGAATCCCCTCGGGCAATGTCGCTAATCTTTGTTTTCGCCACAGCCCTTAAATCTGCACCAACTTCCTTCAGGACGTCATAGAGCACCTGGAGGTAATAAATAAAAATAAAAGTCATGTATTGAGTATTTTCTGGAAGTATCCAGCGATGGTACACTGGAAGGTGGCATGCCCCCCACCTGCATGAAATTATGGTTTTTGGAGCATGATGCTAAATGATGATAAAAGCTTCGCTGGAGTTCCACAGTTTCCCCACTGAGGAGTGAAATCCCAAGATTGATGGACTGCTGGAGAACATCAGGGGCCTTATCCAGTTTCGTTAGAAGCATCACCACTAATCTCGATGCTCCAAGTTGGTCCAGGATAAAATGAGCATCCACCGCTTCCCCTTGCCCTAAAATCCAGAAAGACATGAGGGAAAGAATTAATTAGGTCGGGAAGATTCAATTCCAGAGGATCAAAGGAGCTCAATCCCGAGCCCGACCAGCCAACCCAGCACACGCTTTCCCCAAGACTCTGCCACCGCAAATCTCTGCGACAAAGCTTTCGGGATCTCCTCCAGCCCCTTAAACCCCCTCAATTAAGTTTTCAATGGTAAGAGCGTAGTGCTAAATAAGTCGTACATCCATTAGACCCCTGTTTCCTCTGTTTCCCAAGACCGGCAAAGAAGGGGGATGAGACGTCGTCAGGAGGGCACAAGTACTTTTCCACTTTTGCCTTATGGACTTGCTTCCCCTGGAAAAAAACGAAAAAAAAAGGGCCCAGAAAATTAAGTCCACCGCGTAAAACTGGAGAGGTTTTCTCATTACTTTCTCTGTCAATATTTCCTTCCGTGACAGAATGTCTTGGAGGACGTGGAGGATTTGGACACAGAGCTCACTTTCACCCTCCTCTGCAAGTTTTTCAGCATGCAAAATAAACCTAGAGAGTCAATAATTCTTTGCATTTGTAAATTAACAAAACTGAGGACCAATCAACTAACTGCTCAATAAAGTGTTTGTCTTCTCTCGCCAGGACGTCCGTCAGGGCCGTCGTTTCGCTGCTCACCACGTCCTCAATTAAAGGCGTCACTTTCTTTACTAAAATTTGGATCTGATGCGTCACGTCGGTTGGGAGCTTTGCAAACTAAAGAGAAACAAAATCCAAAATAAGCGTCAGCCGGTCGTCGGCATTGGATTTCTAAGACACGCACCGCTTCATCCGGAACGGTTTTTGGTTTATCCAAGTCCATCATCAGAATCCACTTGGCCCGTCGATTGACCTCACAAAGGAATTGCTCAGAGCTTTCTTCAATTTCCTGAGCGAGGTAAGAAGGGAGTCTGATCAAATGGGCAGTCGCTGAAAAGTAGGCAAGTCGACAGCGTTAAGTTTCTGAAAGGTGTGACCAGCTTTTAGTTTGATAGAAATACCGGCTGGGTACATGATGTTAAGACATTTCTGGACCGCATAGAGTTTTGTGGGATGAATCCATTTTGTGTGAGTGAGACGATAAATTGCTTTCAGTAAATTTGTAAAAATATCCTTGTGACCCTGAAAACAGAATGGAATCCAAATTAGGTTATCCACATATAGGTTAAGCATAGAAACCGCTGGCCCGCGGATTTAGTTTAACCTTCAGAACTGGTTTCCGGGCGGG